>CATQJL010000316.1:35329327-35397050 GCA_958299035.1 Cylicocyclus nassatus
GATAGAGCAAAGCAAGCTCTACAAGATAACTCTCTTGCTTTCGCACTAGTTTGAATCCATCTCAAGTTTGAAGCCAAAAACCAAAAAGATCCAACCGCCCGAAAAATAAAGAAAAAATCGTAACTTCGTTTAGAAAAATCCTAGAAAATTCCTAACTTGCTCACAGATACCCTATCCACATCAGACGTTTATATATACTGTTGCTGTATTTTTTACTCAGATAGAAATCGAAAAAACGAAAATTTTCATGTTTTTGCCAAGGTGATGCTGTGCTGTTCTCACACAAGTAGTTGTATACTACAGACCAGTACAAGTAGAGACACAAATTTTCAGCGCTCTAAAGGCTTTAGTTCTCGGGAAATAATCGTTTTAAGACGAAACACCCGACTGTACGAAGCTAAATTCAATGTTTCTTGAGAACTAAAGCCTTTAGAGCGCTGAAAATTTGTGTCTGTACTTGTACTGGTCTGTAGTATACAACTACTTGTGTGAGAACAGCACAGCATCACTTTGGCAAAAACATGAAAATTTTCGTTTTCTCGATTTCTATTTAAGTAAAAAATACAGCAACAGTATATATAAACGTCTGATGTGGATAGGGTATCTGTGAGCAAGTTAGGAATTTTCTAGGATTTTTCTAAACGGAGTTACGATTTTTTCTTTATTTTTCGGTCGGTTGGATCTTTTTGGTTTTTGGCTTCAAACTTGAGATGGCTTTAAACTGGTGCGAAAGCAAGAAAGTTATCTTGTAGAGCTTGCTTTGCTCTATCAAATGGTACCTTGGAATCTGTCTAAAACCAAGAAGTTCATGACTTATTGCGATTGAAAATTGAAACGGACGGAACTTATGGGACAACCTGATAATATGTGCTGGTAAAATTGAGGAAAAATAGTAAGCGAAATTGAATCAAAAGGCATCATTAAGTATGATTAAGATAGAGTGGGTCTGGTATAATGACAAGTTTATGCTATAAAAGGTCACAAATGATCCCAGAGAGCGATTATGAGCGATGTATAAGAAAGAGTGAAAGCAAAAACATCGAAGAAAAAGGCAACAATCAACAAAAAGCAAACACCAAGAGAAGACGACTATTTCGCAACATCACTATCATACACGCATGCGGCCTGCATCGGGGCAAAATCGCAGTAAAATCCGGTCAAAACTAAATTCGTGTCTCCCGCCGGTGCACCGAGTTTTGGTGCGATCAGCCATTTTGTGGGCGGTCCACCTGCGGGTGACAACGGCGAATGTCTGAGGATGTGAAACTCGTCCGCCTCCGCAGCGCGTCTGCCCAGGTCAGCTGCTCGCTCCCGCGAGCTAGCCAATCATGGAGTGACCTCTAATCAGGGCCCGGCACGAGGTGGGCAAAAGGGGTTTTCGAAAACGAATTCCCCTTTGACCTAAAATTTTTTTACGATTTCCCCTTTGACCCAAAAATTCATCCCAGTGATTCTGCGATGAACACGTTACCAAAAAACATTTATTGGAGAAAAAAAACAATAACAATGCAAAAACGAAAAAAAGAGATCAGGATCAGAGATCTCGAATGACACCGGCACCTAGGGGGGTGGGGGAAGCGCGGGGGGAGGGGGAGGGGGAGTTCGTATCAGTCATATGCTCGCTCACAATATATCACTCACTCTATATATCACTCACTCACTCACACTCACCCTCATCTTCTAATACTCCACTCTCACCCCCACTTTTGGATTCCACTTTTCTTACTCACTTTCCCCCCTCAAAAATTAAAGCGCAAGCTAGGGCTTGTGCTTGCATTTTTTGCACCTCATTGAGGACGCTGGAGTGAGGCGCACGCGCACTGACTGACGGCGACGAAGCCCGCCACCGCAACAGCAGCCAGTGCACTGGCAACGGTTGCGGCGGCGAGCTTCCTCACCGTCACTCCCCTCCAACTCGGGGTCCTCAATGAGACGCCCCCTCCCCCCGCGCCCCTCCCTTCCCCCAGGGGTTCCCCCCTTCCCCAACTGCGCGCAGTCCTTACGTAGGTGCCGACGTTCTTGCAGAACGCGTACACTCGCCAAAAGAGAATTTGAATAACTTCGAAAGAAATGTGAACAACGGCATTCATTAGAAAATCCATAAATCCGATGGTAGAAAAGTCTATCCACCAAGGTGGGGCAGACTGGTGGAAAGACGGATTGGCCGAGTTAGTCTTGGAGGATCTTTCCTTGTAATCCCTATCGACAAACTGCGCAAAAGAAGGGGCAGCGAGTAGGAAGAAACACACCGCTGTAAAAGCAGCAGATCGAAGAATAAGAGAGTTGGTAGGAAGTTTACCTAACAACAGCCATCTAGAACGATCTGCAGTTCGACGACCCTTTCATTTGGCCGCCGAAATTGTATAAAGGGTTCTCGAACTGTTCTGCGCGGGCTTCTAAAAAAGACATGCAACTTGAATGATACATTGGAAAGATTACAAACCTTGTTCTTTCTTGTCCTTCTCTTCCTCCTCGGGCATGAGATCGGTCACTATTTCAGGCATCAATCCAAATTTCAAGAACTGAACACCAAAACAAATAAACTAAAACTGATATGTGAAACACGTTACAAACAACTTCTAGCTACAAAGAGAGTCGCGGTTCCATGAATAGTACAATGAAACTCTAAGTATTTTGTTTTTTGTAGACTTGTAAGTTTCTACTTCTTGACTTAGTCCTCTTTTCATTGCTCAAACAAGGACCAAGACGTCTCAGTTTAGCTGGTTAGGATAAATAATCGCTCTCTTCTCTTATATACATTTATAAGTGGAAAAACTAAATATTCACAAAGGCCCTACCTGATAAACTGTTTTCATATCCGGTAGAGAGTTGGATTACGGCCTTCCCGCTGTTGCGAGCCAGTACGAGCCAATATGTAGGCTCCACTGAATGATGTGGTTATGCCTAGGGATAGTGACAAGCTAAACAGAGAACTACAAACCAGTATTTGGATCAATGGCATCTGATTCATCCAGTCGCGACACTACTTATGTCAACAATCCTCTTCCTTTTCCGAACATTCTCATCTGAAGTTACAAGTGAGACTTTCGGTAATGTGTTAACAGCAATTATCACCTTTTTTATTTCCTGCCGGTTCTCCATACAATAGCTCGTCCTCATCAACGACGGCATTACTAGTGGGTAATCCCTCATCGCCATAGAGGTCAATGTCGATGGAGTCCACAAGAGTTCGGCGTGCAGCCGCCTTGATAACGAATTAATACAAACATTAACCCTTATAAAAATTCAACAAACCTTTCTTAACCTGCTAGCTTTTCTTCCTTCGGCGATGCTTGCATCATCTTGAGAGCAAGCCATGAGTCCACTCATATCGCGATAAATAGACTGTGCAGTCAACGGAGCTCGATGATAAACGGTTCTTTTAGCAAATGCAGTGTTGGCTATGTCAATTTCCTAGATGAAGGTCGAAATTTTTTATATCAGCGCCAAACATTGAATTCGTTACCTGTAGGTGCACAGTAGGGTTCAAAACAAGATGGAACAACATCAAGCGCCCGTTTTGAGTCAGTAAAGCCACGTAAGAATCAACTATTGATGCCGCAACAACAGGGAAGTTGGAATCCAAATCAATCTGTTGAAGTTGTTTTTCTTCTGCCACAAAAGCTACACGTAGTGACGTCACCTAAAAATCACAATCTAGTTAGTGAATGAGAAAAAAAAGAGGGAGATAGGTATGCCAGCATATATAACTCCTTCATACTTTCCAGTTCAAATGGAGTTACAGCGCGATACTATTGCAGATTAAAAATAAACATACTTGAACAGCAAGACCACCATCGGCTATCTCTCCTGCTGTTACGGTAGGTTCGTCCGAGAGAAAAAGCGGTTCTTCCAACTCAACCATGTCTTCCCCTAACTCGAGAATCAAAGAAGATCGCGTACGAGATACGATGAGATATCTAAAAGCAGAAAGTAGTGACCACAGTGGTATAGTGTGGACCCCGGCCAGCTTTCCATAGGCACAGTCGATTCATTTCATATGATCATGTGTGCACCCGCACACACCGTCCATATTTGGCGTCCTCATCCTGAATTTGCGATCGCAAAAACGCGAGAGAGTGACCAATTGCTATCGCTTACATCATTTAGAGGTGAATAGTACCTAAAAAGAGAAGAAAACATCGAGAACACATCAGAATCGCTTAACGGAAGGGCTGCCTCCTGCAAGAATCCAGGATGGGTAGCCAAAGATGGACGGTGTGTGCAATGACACACATGATCATATGAAATGAATAGACTGTACCGCCGCGACGCATACGCAACGCGCGCTCGGCTTTACGCTACTCGTTTTACCTATCAATAAAAAGTATTTCAACATGCTAGAGCCTTCGCTATTGAGAAAAGAACGTGGAATTTGCGAAACAAAGGCTCTCAAGCCTGTTGAGGCTCGTAAAAACCCATTATCGCAGTTGTCTTGAGTTGCCTTCACCTAAAATAGAGCGTTTATAAACAGAACAACGTCAATTTAGAGAGAAAAGCATAAAAATTTTCATTAGAAGCAGAAACGAAAGCGCACTAAAGGCATGCGTTGCGGGCGCGTCGCGGAGGTACCTATGAGGAGCTGGCCGGGGTCCACACTATATCGCAACAATGTAAACGTTGGTGTAAGCTTGCAGCCCTACTTGTGAGAATCATCTTCTCTTCTTCCAACTGCCCATAGCTGTTGAGCGTCTTGTAAGCTGAACAAACACATAGAACAATATTCGCGAAAATAAAATGTAGAAAACAGCAAACAACAGCAGGAGGAAAACGAACAAACTGCTAGTGATTATGTCTGACCGGACCGTCCTTTGCAGTACACAAATTGAACCATTGACTGTATGTCCAGAAGCAACAATCTAGAAACTGGATTGACCTTGTTTGAGTCGCAAAACCCACTATATCAAATATAGGGTCTGTTCTTTCTTGCTCCAGCAGAATTGGACTGACTCCATGGGCACCACCAGCGGTAATCGCTTTCATGGGACCGATGTTAGTCAAGCGATCGAGCTCAGAAAATATAAGTTTTTCTTTGTACTTCTCCTTGCCTGCAACGATTGATAGTTAACAGCTTCATCACTATGGATCTCAAGAGATTTAGTAATCAAACATATAAAAATTATTGTTCAAATATCCTACTTCCTAGTAAACGCTGATAAGCGGATCGCGCAGCTGAGGAAAAATGTGGTGAGTCCACCAAAATACACAGAGAAATCGCAGAAAAATTTTAAAAAAATCAAACTGTATTGTAGTAAAGTGTATCTATGTTGCAATGTGGGTATGCGAACGCTTCACTCGTTTGACTTCGATCAAAAAAAGTGTGGTATCTTCACATCAAAATTAACGTGCGAAACTAGTAACGAAACTCTTCATATTTTCCCACTTTTTGTTCACTGCCTCGCTATCCGTCTGTCCCCAACCACAGTCGCAAGAAGTGCTTCGACGCAAGAGGATTTAACGCGAGCGAATTAGTGCCTACTGCCATAGCGTGAAAGGAGTAAACAAAAGTACAAACTTGTCACATAGCGTTCGGAATTCGCGGGGAAAAAAGCGCGTTACTCAATTTTTGGCGCAAAATCTTTAATTTGTCCACTCTACTCCTGAATCCTCTATTTTTCGAGGTTTTATCGTACCTGAGCAGTTGCACGATTGTGATCAAGTCGAGTCATTGCGGAGAAGTTACTCAGAGCTTCCCTCCGTGCGGGCGGGTAGCCATTTGGCAGCGAGCGGGCGCCGGTGTTGCGGGCCGCTGCGGCATCGCGGCGCGCCCGCATGACGGTGGGTGGCCGCAAGAGCGCCGTGAAAAAATTTAGATACTTAATTTGGGTTATTTTTGATGCTGCTTCACGTGTGATGCCTCAAAGTACTCGAATATTGACCCAAATATTTATTCTGAAGCAAAAATAACATAACATTCAAACTGTTCCGCGTATACAGCAATGCAATCATAGCAAAATGAACAGCCACCATTATGAACAAGAAGAGTGAGCAACATACAAGAGTTGAGTCGAACACCAGCTTGGTATGCTGAGTTACAAAGACGGACAGTCTTCAAATATAACATAAGGCAGAATGGCAGAATGTCACACATCGAAATGAGGTGCGAAGTCTCTATGGTAAGGCTGCGTTCATACTGATTCCCATGTTCTGGAACTGTTCCCGCACAGTTCTCGCACTGTGCTGAAACTGTGCGGGAACAGTTCCAGAACATGGGAATCAGTATGAACGCAGCCTAAACGTCAGTTACAGCAAAGGTCAATCAATATAAGCGTGATGACAAAGAACTCAAACAAACAAAAGTACCATGGAAAAAGACAGAAGTCATAGTATCCCAGAGTGCTTTAGAATCGAAGTTATAAAAAGAAACTCGCATGGGATAGGTGATAAAACTATTGTAGCATAACATCCAAAACGATGACAAATACAGCACAAGAAAAGTCCTACATAAGCTGAGGGAAATGCAAGTATACAAGTATACAGTTCAACGCAAGTATACAGTTCTTTTGTTCAATAAAACAATCACAAAGGAGAATGTCAAGAAGATTTGCGCATTAATTACCGTGTTTCTTTTTGAAAGAACCCGTAAATGCGCGTCAGTGCAGCGTTCCCTTACGCGCTCCCACAGAAAAAAATAGGCTGCCCGCACGCACGGAAGGGCTACTTCGCAGCCTGCCCGCACGACCCAATGCTCTGAGTACGAGCAGGCGCTTTTGGGGCAGCATATTTGGCACAGATGAAGGCGTTGGTGTTGGCTGGGTTACCAACAACAATAACCTGAAAAATAGCACATATGTACAACACTTCAGTATGTACAGATATTCAAAGAACTTGGTGGTTGGCTTGGCATACTCAGCCAAAGCTTTGCCTTGTGATTTGAAGATCTTCACACTAGCAACCAAAAGATTTTTACGTTCCATACCCTCTTTTGGAGGCATAGCTGGAATGAATATAACTAATTCAGTCCCTGAATCTCAACTTCCCCAAAAAAGGAAAGACGAAAGGACAATAGGACGAAATAATAACGAAATATAACGACGAAATGACGAAATGTAGAGCCGACGCGAAAGGAGGACTCAGCGATACGCAGTTCGATTGGAGCACCCTTTACCCCTACGGGGCTTTTGAGGCTATTTTTGCCTCTAGCAATGAGAGAAGGAGGAGATTTGGAACCAAATTTTCCATATATACTAATCCTTGGGGGTACAGTAGATTTATGTAAAAATTTTGAAAAAATTATGTGAATTGAGAGTTTTGCCGACCTCAGGTGGGAATTAGGTCGGCAAATGCCGAGCTAATTTGGAAATTAGTTAAGCACGCTCTTCATTCACATAAGTTTTTCATAATATTTCATACTTTATTACTTAGTCCTATTGCGCATATACTCACCGAGTCCCGCGCGATTTCGTTTCCTCTGCGTTGCAAACGAGCCATTTTTCCATTTTCTCGGTAGTGGGAAATTTCCAGACAAAAGCTTGCCACAACATTCAGTCACATAATTTTTCAATGAAACTTCTAAGTTAAGCCCTGCAGGACCGTGTTCATCTACCTACCAAATTTCATACCATGTCGTCACCTGTGCGCTGTAAACGAGCCATTTGAATTCACATCTTCATTTACCAGTTTTGCAAAACTTTCGGAATAAATGCTTATTACTCGTTCCGTTCACATAAGTTTTTCAAAATTTTTCATGCTATGTTTCCACTAGCCTCTCTCCGTTCGCATACAAAATTTGGTGCCATATCATTACACATACATTGAGAACTAGTCATGTATGCAGTTACAAATAGCATCGCTTGGGCGACGTCGCGCGTGCGGCAATTAGCGACGGCGCGGTTTGACGCGCGCGAACACCAGTGTTCGCCTGTTGAGGCACATAACATGTCAAGATAAGTAGCGAGCATGAACTACCAATTTTTTTCCGGGGCTCCGCCCCGGACCCCGCAAAAACGATTTCCCCTTTGCTTTTTGGCCCCAAAACGATTTCCAGCTTGGCATTTGCCGACCTCGTGCCGGGCCCTGCCTCTAATTAGCGCTGACCTCTTATAGCCGTCGCGATTAGGGCAGGTTCAGAAGGGCCTACACCCCTCTGGCAACACACAATGAGGCTACAGTGTATCATCCGTCTCAATGACTTTCATGGATTACTACTTGTGGCATCGAGTAATGTATCTGCCCCCACCCCCGTAGTCCCCCGCCGTGTCACTTTGACACCGGAGCGTTTCTGATATGCACAAAATGGGGGATTTTAGCCCCCGCGAGCACGCTTTGGGTAGTCTGATTAACATGATCAGTGCGTTATGACGCGTTTCGGATGATTAGTTTCAGAATTCGTCAAGAACATGTTCGAGCATGTTGAACAGCGCGAGTTCGAACTTCTTGTTGCACGAATTCCTAATAGTAAATCACCAGAACGCGTTAAAAGGCACTCAGAAACGTGTTAATCAGACGTGCAAAAGCGTGCTCGCATCTCTTAGCGAATGAATGATATGTATAAATCTCAGTTTTGAGACCGGGTTGTCATTTTCTATCACCCGACCGGGAAGGGACGCCCGACCCGTGAAGTATGAAACTCGCAGGCGCCCAATCCGGACGGGCAGCAGCACCCACCTCGCAAGATCGGGTTCTGCTTGCCCTTCGTCAACGGACGCGCCTTAATCTCTTTATGCAGTGCATTTCTTTGATATTTTACGCTTACTGGAATACCACAGCGCTACACGATATCCAAGCACAATTTTGAAGAAATGGTGAGTTTTACTTTTGTTTTTTTCCTCTCCCCTACAGCTTACTGAGTTCCGCGGAGGGCTCACTTGCTTTTTCCACTCCGTCTAAAACAAGGAACGAAACGAAGAACGCGCTTCTATATGTTTTCATTCAACACCATCGTGTACGCACCCTTTCTAGTTTTATGATCACTTCTGTCTTAAGCTATTATCTAGCAGGACACTGTTGCCTTCCATTGGGTTTGTAGCTGTGTATGTTCAAAATTGTCAGTGCTAATCAAGATTGCTTGCAAGAGTTTGCGCAGTTGTTTTCAAGATCCCTCCCCGTTACGCACTCAATGAAATCTAGGAGTGGCTGAGCTTGATCAAAACCGAGTTTACACTGAATCCAGTTCTTTCAGTTGTAACAAGGAAAGATACAAATTGTGTGCATTAAGATATTATGATTAGGTAGATTATTGATAGATTTATTATTACTACGCGAAAATATTACGGTTAGCAACTCTTGTGTCATAGCATGCATAGGCGATTCAGTGCACGCAAAGACAAGGCGTCGTTACGGACGCGGTCGGCGGCTCGCTTATTGAGGGCTCTTCCATCTCTCCTGCCGCCTGCCTCATGCACAAATTACCCTAGTCGGGCCCAACGACGTGCAATAAATCGCCTACAGTGTTGATGTGCCTTCTTTTTTGTGGGGAGTAAGTTTGGGAATCGGCATCAACTGAGCACCTGCTGTAAACTTTCATACTGAAGAAGGCGACGTTGTTTACTTATTTTGTGAAGTTGCAGGGCTTCTGTGATCCTTCTGTTGTCATATGTTGTGTTTATCTGGTCCTTTTGTCGATTAGTATGCCTATAGTTGGTGTTTCAATGCTTTTGTTACGTTTTGGTTGATTTGTGGGACCACGCGATCGGGCGCCTGCACATCTTCTCGAGCCGCTTATAAGGCGGCTCCGCTTGGCTCAAATTCTTTTTGTCTTAGTGTCACTTGGAGTGAGGTTGATCAATCGAGGAGTAGCCGAGGAGGACGCAGACGCTGATCGCCTGGAGGACGCGACTTCAATAAACGATTTCAACTTACCCCTGGGTACCACGTCGAGCCCCCGCAATAGCGCCTAACCTAGGCCAACAGTTGCGTAACAATTTTGTTATGTTTTTGGCTAAAGGTTAGAGGAAAAATATACAGGGTGTCAAAAAATGTACTCACTGTTTGATTGTAAATAACTTGTAATGAAGTGTTTCGCGAAGCTTTAGGTACCATTTTGTAGAGCTGGCTTCCACTTAAATTCACAGTAGGGAGCGAATCACCGACCGCTCTTCATTACTGTAGGATTACGGTAGAAACTTCGAGCATATGGTGTCACTGTGAGAAAAGCTGCGGTTTCAAAAATTTTCAAATAAATGTGAAAAATTATGTAATTGGTTTTCCATGGACGCTGAGTTCAACACTCAAATATGTATAAGGTTGCGAAGCTTTCTAAACGGTATAATTGCAATTTTCGGAAGCATTGGAAAAATGGCCGGTACTGCTTACCTCGCATAACTTTTTATTGAAGCACTATGATAAGGTTGCGAACTTCACATTTAGAATCAGCAATTCTAATTAGCCCAGTGTGAAACTTTTCAGGTTGTTTTGTTTGCTTTCTGAGGCAAGATATGGCCTTTCATGGCTCAAAACCATCTTCAAAGTTCCTACCGTAATCCTATAGTAATGAAGAGCAATCGGTGATTCGCTCTATACAGTAAATCTCAGTTGAACCTTTCTCTACAATTTGCTAAAGCTTTTCAAAACACTTCATTACAAGAGAGTTATTTACAATCAAACAGTGAGGACATTTTTTGGGACACCCTGCCTATTAACTACACTCTGGCTAAACTTTCTCAAATACATAAGATTAGGTACCTCCGCCCAGTCTAAAAGGAGAACAACACAAAAATGTAGATACTGGATAACACATCTAAGATAAGGTCATTGCTAAGCTATAAAAGCAAGAAAGACGAGGTGTAGGTCAACTTGACAGTCATTTGAGGTTTTGGAGTTTAAAGATTTTATTTGTTAGTTTTACATCTTCCGAAAGACTACCATACCAGCCTCCAATTTATCATCGCGAAGGAATTTCTATTGAAAAATTGCAGCTCCTTTAACTATGCGACTACAACATTTAGAAAGTTACATTAAATAGGATATTAGAAACTCTTTTACAACTTCTTCGTTTTTTCCCAAAAATTCTCCGATAGTTTCCGCATTTTTTTTCGTTTATGTGGAAGAACCTTGAATGAATGGCAAAACATAGAATCTTAGGCTGAGTTTTGTTATGTTTTCTAACTGTATTTCGGCCTTCCACACGCGCATTACTCCCCATTCCAAAATCGCTTTTCGATAACTGATATATGCAGACAGCGCGAGCAAGATTACTCTAATTCGCCCGGAAAGGGCGATGTCTTTTTAAAGTTTAATGAAATCGCTTTTGAAAGGGATTTCCGTTTTAGCAAACGAGTTTCCTATAAATTTGTGATGTGGCCAAGAACAATCTTGACCTATCAAGATATCGATCGCAACCCCTATCCATCCTCCAGCAAGTTGCGATATGTCTGAACTTCTGGGGAGAAACAATAAACAAAGAGACTAGGTGCGTATGGTCGGTCGCGATCAATCGATGTCAGCCGAATCTCACAAAGTTCGTTAAGAAAATTTGTTTGAATGCTGCTAAATATGTGTACTGGCTAGGAACAGAGGAGTGAAGACGCATAAATGGGGACGTGTTCAGGTCCCACAATCTACCAAACACTGTAGGTTTTATCGATGGGACGCAAGTGCGAATAATTGCACCTTATGAAAACGAGCCGATCACATCAATTGGAAACAATACCATCGATGAACGTCGGCCTTATATGTGAAATGCGTCACTCCCTGGATCGGCACATGATAGTCGGGTGCTTCGGGAATTTCGATTCTATTAGGCTATAAAAGATGGTCAGAATGCTGGCCGCTTAATAGGCGATTCAGCTTATGCCGCTGAGTCGTTTCTGATAAAAGTCGTCGAAAACCCTCCTACTCAAGCAGGTAAAACTTACTCTCATTAAAAGCCATGTAATAAAACTTTCTCGCCAGAAAATTGGTACATTCGCGCGATATGCGCAGCTCGTTCCCATATTGAACGAGCCATCAGGCTCCTTAAGGATTGATGGAAGATACTGGGAGAAAAATGCCGGTAAGATTTCCTTTATCTTGCAGATGAAAAATGCTGACTTGCAGATACAAACCGGAAATGGCAACAAAAATCATAATTGCCTATGTCGTCCTCCGAAATATGGGAATTAATGAAAGCACGGAGGAGTTAACGGTAGAGCAGGAGCACATAGATTAAGGCTGAAGAAGGGCCGGGAGTATATCTTTGACTGGGAGAGCCCTAATCGTCGGATTATTGCAGACAGTTTTATGTGATAATTTTTTTTCTGAATGTCTTAGCTTATCTTTGTCAAAAGTAACAAAATAAGAACTTCACTGTACTGGAAGTCTCTTCATAGTAAGACATATAAAAAATGGTACTCGAAATAGCTTCAAATGCAAAAAAGATTATGAAAAGCATTTCCGTACACATTTTCAATGAACACCATTTTACTAGTCGGATATTTATCGCTTTCTCCTGATTAGCGGGGAATATGCAGTCTCGCAATCCATGAAAAAAATTTCCAGACTGGATTAATACTGTTGAAATTTGTGTGTGCACTAAAATTTATATGAACACTAGTTGCGGTCCGCGGTCCCTCCCGGACCGAGGATTCAGAATGGCCATAGGATCTGTTCCAAATTGTCTTTTTGCTTACCATTCCTCCATTTCCTTCAATTCATATCTTCTTTTCTTCTCCTACTCCAGCTCCAAATCAATTGCAGCGCTCCTGTGGTGTCTGTGGTGAACTTGCCTTCCTTTTTGACCGCCTAGCTTTGACCGCATCTTTCTCACAGCAAAATGTAATTGATCTTTACCGCCCCTTGATACTTGACTTGGAGAAATGAATGATATGCTTCCTTATCCTAGATGTTAGTAAACAAATCAATAAATCGATAGGAGGACCCAGCGAAAAGTCGCGAAGAGCAGCCTATCTTTTGCACCGTGTCCCATTTATAAGGGAACAAATTTCAGCCTCTTCGGCTCACATACAAAAGAGTCCATAAGACACAAACATCCTGATGAGATGACGCTCACCGGATGTTCGTCTTGCTTCCTCATGCTCCACGTTTCCGAAGCATACGTCAAAGCATGTGGAACCGTCGTGTTAAAGAGATGGGCTCGGAGCCGGGTGTTCTTGGTTCTTCACTGTATCCTCAACTGTCTTGTATGCTCCCCATGCTGCTCGTTTCCTCCTGCTCAGTTCCGAGGCTAGATCGTTCGTTATTTTGACTTCCCGATCCAGATAGACGTAGCTAGAGTCAGCGTTAATACATGTTTAATGTTGTCTGCGTCTCAAGAAAACAGAACGAACCACCAATACAAAGTAGTAAACACACCTACACATACTTCCTACACAGGAGTAAGATGTGCAAGGAGAACTTGCAACATATGCGATAAAATTAATTTTGACAACAAAGCTAAAAGTTCAACAACAAATTATTTCTTCAAGACAAATAAACCAGAACTAGCCAATTGTGACTCTAGGAATGTAGTTTACATGATTACGTGCTTGACATGTAAACAGCAATATGTAGGAGAAACAGCACAGACTTTGAGACAACGGATCAATCAACACAATAGAAGCTTCCGAAATCAAACTTCAACAACATTCATGGTGGAACATTACAAAGCTAGTAAACATAATCCTTCAGAAATTACAATTGATATACTAGATAGTACAAACACAAGGGATAAAATAGAACTGAGAAATAAAGAACTGCAATGGATCAAGTACATGATAACAGCATATCCATTCGGATTCAACGACCAAATCAAAGGATATGGCAATATCTCAGACTCCATAAATCCTTTGGAAAAGAAAGAACACCCATACTTTCGTAATCCCGTACATATCCAAAGATTCCGAGGGAAGAAAAGAAGATCAAGAAAGAAAGGTACATGTCCTAACAGAACTGATGAGATTATTGATAGAATAAACGAACTGCAATCATATAATCTATATAAATATTTCAGAACTCTAAACAAACACGACATTAATAGACTAATAGACCTAACATTTGACTCGAAGTTGATAAAATTCAGTTATGAATTGAAGCACAAAATATATGCTTTGGTAGCGAAACCATTTTGGAGCGGAAAAGAACAAAAGATTAAAGAAGTCAGCAATGTATACATAACTGTCCCGTACCTTGGGAATGTTGTTGACAAGTTAAAATTAAGAAACTTGTGTAATAACAGAGATGTGAAAGAGGCTATAATTACAGTCGTACCTAACAAAAAGAAAGAAGTGTACGATATGAAAGTCGGAATAAGATATGAATTAAATGAACCCATTGGATTAAATTTATGTAATTACAATAAATTTCTTAGAAATATTAACAACAATATCGTTAATAATATACTTAATAACGACTGTGCATGCAAATTGTACAAAGAGTATATTGATGTGGATTTGGGGCACGTATGTACAGGGAATATTAATATAATTGAAGATTCAAAATTAAGACAAATATTTAGTAAAGGCTACAAATACAGAATGCATCGTTTAGTGACGAAAGAAGATTTATTGAAGTTTATAAGAAATTTGGCACATCATTTGGCACTCAAAATAAGAAGTAATCTAAAGTTGAGTGGTTCAGCAGAAGAACTTTTAGAAAGTAAAATAGAAAGGACGTTTACTAATAAAGTTAAGCCAAAGCTTCATAAACTATGTCAACGGGAAGTGCTTGAAAATGAAGGATATAAAAGAGAGGAATTGCAAAAAATACAAAAACTCTTTGTAATTACAACAACAGATAAGGCTAGCTCCAATTTCAGTTTTACATGCAAAAAATTATATTTGATTATGATACAGAAGGAGTTGGAACAAATCAACTGTGAAGTGAAAACATATATGCGTACGCAATTGGGTCTAGATGAAGTAAGAAGAATACATGAAAGAATTTTAAAAGGGCTGAATGTGAAAGTAAATAATCATTATAATGAAGTACCAAGAATTTATGGAATTCCGAAGATGCATAAGGTGCCAATTAAATTCAGATACATTACAGGAGCCAAACACAGCACATTGAAACCTTTAACTAAACTTTTGACACTTATACGTAGCCACATCAGGAAGCATTTCATGAACTATTGCAATGTTATCTTCCAAAGAAGTAAAATTAAACATTTTTGGGCAATTAACAATAGCACAACAGTAGTAAAGGATCTTAATGGCAAGTCAGGAAATTACAAAGTTTTTTCTGCAGACTTTTCAAGTTTGTTCACAAGCCTACCACACTCGGTGGTACGAAAAAATTTGCATAAACTTATAACATTATGCATGAGAGGATACAAATTCATAAAAATTAATAATAGGCTAATAACTTATTCCAAGTCAAATACAGCTAAAGGAATTTACTACCAGATAGAAGACGTACTATATATGATAGACGCCCTTTTACATAATAGTTATCTAAGCTTTGCGGGTGTGATCTATAAGCAGGAAAGAGGAATTCCACAAGGAGCATCATGTAGTCCACAAATGGCAGACTTAACTTTAGCTTATATGGAATATGAGTATGTTAGAAGGATGGTAGCCAATAGGAATTCGGAAGACTTATATAGATTCAACAACACCTACAGATACATTGACGATGTCTTACACATTTCGGAAGAACCTATTATATTCGAACAGTCATTACAAGAAATATATCATAATGAACTTATCATAGAAAAAACTAACACAAATGATACCGAAACCAACTTTTTGGATTTGAACGTACAAGTAATAGATAACAATATATCATTTAGTTTGTATAACAAAACGGATGCGTACAACTTTGAAGTGTTGAGGTACCCGGTATGGTAATCCAATGTCCCAAGATATATCATCATTAACACTTTCAAAACTGAAACACTCAGAATTTACAGAAACTGTTTGGAATACATAACCTTCAAAGACAGGCTACTGCAATTATGCAAACTTTGTAAGAAAAATGGTTGGGAAAGAAGAATATTAATTAGAACATTATGTAATACTTTAAGAGACAATCCTTGCATACTGCGCAAATATGGTTTTGATGTAGCCCTTCATATACCATTAGTCCACGAAATAGGGGAACTCTGGATAGATTCCGGTTAATAGGAACAATATATGACACAATACAAGGTCAACAATCGTGTTGTTTGCGAACGTAGGAGCCCAACATAATATTGCAATCAAACTGTATATTAGGTAAACGCCAACTTTCAAATTTATGACAACTCATGATAGTTTAATCTTCTATAAAACTAAACCATGCCTCCGCATTTAGTTAACCAGCGCTAGAACATTTGATCTTCAACGTATTGCAACCGTATCTGCGCGCCTGAATAACTAGGTCGCATTCAAACTCAATATATAACAACAGTATGAGTCTCGAGATCTCAGTTACACACTATTACAATATCTTCTTGCATTCTCTGCCAGCGTCATTGACAATCTTTTGTTCCTAAGCATCATCCTCTTACATTTTCTACCTTAGTTTTAGACAGTCTCCCGTTTCTACTTATCTTTTACAATCTCTTGAAGGAATGCACTCAAAAGTTTTGCAACTGAACCATTTACACAACGCTTTCTTGGGAACTACTGAAGAGGGGCACCAAGAAAGCTACTCCACCGGTATAGTTCTAAGCCCCGAAACCGGTTGAGTGTAAAAGTGTTTAAAAAAATTCATTTTAATTTCAATTCAAGCTTTAAGAACTAATGCATATAGTAATTTTCATTCTTCAATTCCCCTTTAGGGTTTTCCATAGTCCTAATTACACCGGACATCACGCAAACGGAACGAATGCTGGCCCAGTTTGATGACGTGTGTGGAAAGAGCGGTCTGCAGCTAAATCTGACGAAGACGATGTTCATGAGAAACGGATGGGTTCCTGATGCTCCTTTTACGCTTAATGGAATGACGATCGCCGAAGCTCTAGCTACGTCTATCTGGATCGGGAAGTCAAAATAACGAACGATCTAGCCTCGGAACTGAGCAGGAGGAAACGAGCAGCATGGGGAGCATACGAGACAGTTGAGGATACAGTGAAGAACCAAGAACACCCGGCTCCGAGCCCATCTCTTTAACACGACGGTTCCACATGCTTTGACGTATGCTTCGGAAACGTGGAGCATGAGGAAGCAAGACGAACATCCGGTGAGCGTCATCTCATCAGGATGTTTGTGTCTTATGGACTCTTTTGTATGTGAGCCGAAGAGGCTGAAATTTGTTCCCTTATAAATGGGACACGGTGCAAAAGATAGGCTGCTCTTCGCGACTTTTCGCTGGGTCCTCCTATCGATTTATTGATTTGTTTACTAACATCTAGGATAAGGAAGCATATCATTCATTTCTCCAAGTCAAGTATCAAGGGGCGGTAAAGATCAATTACATTTTGCTGTGAGAAAGATGCGGTCAAAGCTAGGCGGTCAAAAAGGAAGGCAAGTTCACCACAGACACCACAGGAGCGCTGCAATTGATTTGGAGCTGGAGTAGGAGAAGAAAAGAAGATATGAATTGAAGGAAATGGAGGAATGGTAAGCAAAAAGACAATTTGGAACAGATCCTATGGCCATTCTGAATCCTCGGTCCGGGAGGGACCGCGGACCGCAACTAGTGTTCATATAAATTTTAGTGCATACACAAATTTCAACAGTATTAATCCAGTCTGGAAATTTTTTTTATGGATTGCGAGACTGCATATTCCCGGGTGTGGTGCAAGAGAAACGATAGCTGGCAATAAGGGGCGCGCGGCGGAGGGGTCTGTCAATAGCCTATGCACGCTAGGCGCCGCCCATCCACGGCGGACGAGTTTACAATCAACTACAGTAGCTCGTACGAATCGCATTCGTCCACGTTATCTTTTCGAATAGCATTCGTCCACGTTATTCTAGAGAATCATTAATCAATTGGATCATAGTAATTCTATGATTATCTGATGCTTTGGATCTGGCTGATTTATGGAGATAGCCATGTCATGTGTGAAACATGAATTCTGCCATAATGTGCCAGAAGAAGCACTCTTAACTCCTTCTACAATGAATTATTCCCTACATTCTTGATAAATTGTTTATTACATTGTAAAGAATATTTAATACAAATGCATATTTACTGATATTGTAAAATAAAACCATACAAGAGTAGTCCTATGCTATGATAAAATAAATATGGAGAGAAACAATCAATCACATATAAGAAGCAAGATTAAAGAGAAAGAATGAAGGAAGAATGAGGAAGAATAACTCAGATAAGAAAATGATTGCTGCTGCGATGTACTATTGAAGACAAGGACTTAACTGATCAAGTCATGATGGTGTTATCTGGGTCAGAGTTCAACAGTTTGGCCTAGTTTATGTGACCTATGGGAGCAGTATGCATCTTTATTCTGTTAAATGGCCGTAGGGAAACAGAGGTCTTTGACAGTGATAAGCACGTCAATATAAAGAACCGGAAAATGAGTAGGCCGCACCAAAATACCGGAATGCTACCCTTTCAACTGAATTTATTGACTTATGCAGCCTTGCTGCAGCAAGCACAGCAGCAAACTTCACGGATTCTTCAGAATTATACCAATGGTAAGTATGGAACCATACAAATCTCGGTTTACATTACATAGTAGATGCACGACCTGACGCTCCATCAGCTCCACCGCAGTCCTCAAGAAGGGAAGAGCAGCAGCAATCCAGAAGCGAAGAAGAGTCCCAGTCATCGAGAAGACAAGAAGAATCGAGGCCACCGAGAAGGCAACCTCATCGACGTTGTGGATTCAACTTAGAAGCGCCAAAGTTCCCTGCACAAGTAGATCGAAGTCAACAAGGAAAACACCCGATCCTGCGCTATGCAATACCAGGTCACTCCTATGACAAAACAACTCTATTGAAGCATTTATTCAAGCATAAACATACTTAGGAAGTCCGTTGTGCTACACATTCCATCATCTTCGCACGAACTCCACCTATGAAGTATACCGATGTACGGGATGCAAATGCATGGGAACAAACACAATGATAGCTGTAGGGGTTACTGTGAAAATGAAGATGTACATTAATATTAATGTCAAGGCGATCAACAACGAGTTCCTGGGAGATCCATCTGCCTTGTCGCACGACTGCCTACCCGCGAAGATCGCACAGGATAAAGTGGAAAGACTGGTGTATAAGGATTGCGAAAACATCAGAAAGGACAAGAGACGTGTGGAGACAACAACGCGAAAGGCATGGCAAGAAATAGAGAATCACATAGAAGAAAACGAGGGCGAGAACGAGACGCAGAAGCTCGACATGCTTCACTACTTCCACAGAGATGGCTACGAGTCAAGGCGCAGCACCATAAAAAGGTATTAACAGAATCATGATAATAAAAATAGAAAGAAGCTTTAGGGCCATTAAAAGCCTAGACGATAAAAGCTGCACTATGGATCACGTACCTCGCATATACTCCCACTTCTCCGATGGCGAAAGATTCCTGCAGTTCCAGACTCCAGATCTGCATATGTATTACTCAACCACAACCATCGAAGTAGGCTACTAAACAACTTTGTGATACCCCTAGCAAATATGATTGTAGAAGGCGCAGAGGTTTGGGCTGTACGCACTTGTAGCGGACGGCGTGCACGATCTCCAGCCCGATGCAACAGCCAAATGTGGACAGCTCTACACTGTGCACGGAGTATGCAACGACACCATGGACGCTCCCCTCCTGTATGCCATCACCACTACCAAGAACGAGAGGACGTACGAGTTGATATTCGCTCAACTGAAAGAAGAACTGCAGAGATCAGGCCGCTTGGATAGATTGCGCGTGGTATTGGACTTCGAAAGAGCTTCGATAGGTGCAGCTCGGAAAGTATTTCCCTTTGCTTCCGTCGAAGGGTGCGGCTTTCATCTCGCCGTGGCATGGAATAGAAAAAAAGATGCGCTAGGAATAAGGAAGTATTTGAGGAGAAGATTCGTAAATCGTGACAAAAGCGTATGGATGTGGTGGAACGTCATCAAGGGGATCATGTTCTTGCCGCCTGCACTTCACAAAAGAGTCCCATCATTGTATCGGCCTGACTTACCAAGGAATCACGAAGCATATCAAAAATGCGAGGAGTTCTTGCGCTACCTGAAGTCTACATGGTATGAGGGACCTTTTAAGGGAATGTGGAATAAGTGGGGCATCAAGGATACGCGAACGACAAACGCAGCTGAAGCGTTCCACAGGTGTGATGGATGAATGGTGAAGTGAGGGAATGAGTACATGTTTTCAGGAAGTTAGGCACGCTGCTAGAATGCAAGTACCCCCTTATGTCAAGGCTGCTTGAAGAACTGAAGAGTTGCAATACTAACGCTAAAGGAGACTTTCTCAATATGGAAAGAGTGACTTGCATTTGCAGCTTAAACTCAGCGAAACACTGAGCAATGTTTCAGCGACCCACGGATGGAAGACGGTTAAGGCGGAGGGATTTGAGAAGGCGTGAGAAGATACTCAAGATGATGGCGGCGTACAGAAGCAGATTCGAAAGAAGAAACACAATCAGAACGAGCACAAACCAGATCATGAAGTACTGCAGAAAGATGGCAACGTTTGTAACAAGCAAAACCAATTGAACAAACAATATAGCATAAACATGATGTTGTTGTCACTCTTGTAAATAATCCCTATTACTCAATATTTTTGATTTGCACAAGCACTTTTCTTAATAAAAAGTATTCATTAACAACAACATCACTATACATAAGCATAGAAATACAAACAAACAAAAACCAACCGTTTCGTTCCTACCCTTAGACGGTTACAATGTAAGGATAAGGAACAGCCCTCCCCGGAACTCATCAGTAAGGAGGGAGGGCTATAGAAATAAGAAATCATAAATAATAACAAAAACGAAACATACATGCAAAGAAAATAAACACATCAAAAGAACTCACCATATCACTGAATGCTGGTGTGGGTCAGAGATAGTTCCTAAATGCAGAATAATAACTCTACATACACGAATTGTATCAGATAATAATGAAAAAAGAACATAAGGAACAAAAAGAAATGACAATGAACAATAACAAACAAAAGAACAGCAATTACTCACCATTGTGGCAGGATTGGAGGCTGTTGGTGGATATCGATCCTAAAAATCAACAATATCGGCGTGATGTGAACAAAAGGCGATATCGCACACATATTCACGAACAACACGTCAAAAACCTACGCAAAAGAATCAAATTCTATTATAAAGGTAGAAAACATGTAAGGGAGGACAATTACGATGAAGAACATAAGAAAAAACGAAAAAACACAGCAAATATGAGAAAATAGTAAAATACTATGAATGTGGGCGTTGAATGAGACTGAAGTAGGCCCGCTCATTTTCGAAAATCTCCGTAGCAGCGTCCTTTAACACATGCAACGCTCAACCCATGCGTGCGTACGGGTTCTCGCGTGTAGGCGTGGCTTCGTGCGCGCTGTGGCGGCTGGCAACTACCAGCTGGCGCGGGCTATCGTTTCTCTTGCCCGCCACCCCATATTCCCCGCTAATCAGGAGAAAGCGATAAATACTAGTAAAATGGTGTTCATTGAAAATGTGTATGGAAATGCTTTTCATAATCTTTTTTGCATTTGAAGCTATTTCGAGTACCATTTTTTATATGTCTTACTATGAAGAGACTTCCAGTACAGTGAAGTTCTTATTTTGTTACTTTTGACAAAGATAAGCTAAGACATTCAGAAAAAAAATTATCACATAAAACTGTCTGCAATAATCCGACGATTAGGGCTCTCCCAGTCAAAGATATACTCCCGGCCCTTCTTCAGCTTTAATCTATGTGCTCCTGCTCTACCGTTAACTCCTCCGTGCTTTCATTAATTCCCATAAATATTTCGGAGGACGACATAGGCAATTATGATTTTTGTTGCCATTTCCGGTTTGTATCTGCAAGTCAGCATTTTTCATCTGCAAGATAAAGGAAATCTTACCGGCATTTTTCTCCCAGTATCTTCCATCAATCCTTAAGGAGCCTGATGGCTCGTTCAATATGGGAACGAGCTGCGCATATCGCGCGAATGTACCAATTTTCTGGCGAGAAGTTTTATTACATGGCTTTTAATGAGAGTAAGTTTTACCTGCTTGAGTAGGAGGGTTTTCGACGACTTTTATCAGAAACGACTCAGCGGCATAAGCTGAATCGCCTATTAAGCGGCCAGCATTCTGACCATCTTTTATAGCCTAATAGAATCGAAATTCCCGAAGCACCCGACTATCATGTGCCGATCCAGGGAGTGACGCATTGATCCATCGGAATCTCAACTTGTCGTCACATATAAGGCCGACGTTCATCGATGGTATTGTTTCCAATTGATGTGATCGGCTCGTTTTCATAAGGTGCAATTATTCGCACTTGCGTCCCATCGATAAAACCTACAGTGTTTGGTAGATTGTGGGACCTGAACACGTCCCCATTTATGCGTCTTCACTCCTCTGTTCCTAGCCAGTACACATATTTAGCAGCATTCAAACAAATTTTCTTAACGAACTTTGTGAGATTCGGCTGACATCGATTGATCGCGACCGACCATACGCACCTAGTCTCTTTGTTTATTGTTTCTCCCCAGAAGTTCAGACATATCGCAACTTGCTGGAGGATGGATATGAACTTGGAGAAGTTCTACAAAGACGAGCACACCTTCTACAAGCTCATCGTCAGTCTTCAACGCAAAGATCGGAGCAAGAACGTCGCCTGCAAAGCCTCACATTGGGACCCATGGACTACAGTGGAACGAAAAAGGGGAGAGACTGTCCAAGTTCATCATGACGACGAGGACTATCCATAAACTCGCAGTTTCAAAAGCTTCCTCCCCGATGCTAGACCTGGGAATCGCTCGGTGGAGATTACCATAACGTGTATGACCACATCATCGTCAATAGAAGGTATTGCCTGACCATGTCGCTGTTGTTCCAAAATTCTGCACGTTATCGGACCATCGTCTCCTTCCTGCCAAGTTCTACTTTTCACGGAATGGAGAGAAAGCCATTAAGTTCAGGAAACACCGCCCCACGATTATCATCAACTGGGACCTGTTTTCTTCCATATCCGGCTTTTGGCGAGATACCGTGATCGGCAACAACGACGAGGAATATGAAAAATTTATCCAGCATTTCCACGATTGTGCTAGGGAAGCTGAGAGCCCAAGAAGTAACAGAAAGCCTCTGTCAACGGAGACTCTGCAGCTAATACGCCAACGTGTACGAGCACGAACCTTAGGCAATTACCAGCTTACGTCTGAGCTCGCGAAGAAATGCAGAGAAACGATAAAAGAAGATCTCAAAGAGAGAAGAGCACATGTTTTGACGCCGCGGAGGTCGGAAGAAGTATACGCAACGCCCGCTGAAGCATCCTCAATTTCAAGACCAAGATGGCCGCACTTCACCGCCCTGATGGAACCGTAACATCTTCCCGAAGGTCATGGAGAAAGTCACATGAATTTCGCTCAGATCTCTTTGCGAGTTACGTCCAACCACCATGCCATCTCAAGGAGGACGGATATGTTGCACCATCAATTTTCCCCTTCAGAGGTTCAACATGCTATCATGTCAATAAAAAGCCGCGCAGCAGCCGCTCAGACAATCGCCGGGGGCAGGCGGGCACCGGAAAAATAGATTGCTGATCTTTCGCACCCCGCTCGCGGATTTTTTGGAAAGCAATCAGGACTTTTCGGAAGACCGCTTGCTGAGTTCTCGATTTCTCAGAGATTCAGCAATATATCTGCAAAAGATAAGAGCGAAAAAAATTCAACAGGCGGTCTCTCAAAAATCCGCTGACTCAGCGAGCGGTCTTCCGAAAAGTCCTGATTGCTTTCCAAAAAATCCGCGAGCGGGGTGCGAGAAATCAGCAATCTATTTTTCCGGTGCCCGCCTGCCCCCAGCGATTGTCTGAGCGGGTCCGACAGGATCAAACAGGAACACCTAACACGATTTCAAGTCAATGGAAGACTACCAAGACCGTGTTGCTGTACAAGAAGGGAGACCCCCGCGACATCGGAAATTATCGCCCTATCTGATTATTGTCCACAGTCTACAATCTCTTCACAGAGTACTTAAGGATCGGAAGAGAATCAGACGAAAGACAACCATGTGAGCAAGCTGGGTTTCGGGAAAGGTTTAGCACTATAAACCACATACAACGATTACAAGGCTCATCGAAATATCGCGAAGTACAGGTTGCCGCTCTGTCTCACTTTTGCAGACTTGAAGAAGGCATTTGATTCGGTTGAGACTGAGGCTGTCATCGATGCCTCGAGCAGTCAAAGTATTCCAACTCAGTACATCAAGATGATTCGTGAGCTGTACAACGACTTCACAACCAAGATCACACCATTCTACAAGGACATCCACCATCGACGTGAAGAGAGAAGTACGACAAGGCGATACCATATCGCCTATCTTTCCAGCGCTGCTCTCGAAAACGTCATGCGGACACTCGAGTGGGATGACATGGGTGTGAAATCGACGGCCGGCAACTACACCACCTTCGCTTCGCTGACATAGAATACTTTGAAATACTTTGGAATACTTTGACTGCTCGAGGCATCGATGACAGCCTCAGTCTCAACCGAATCAAATGCCTTCTTCAAGTCTGCAAAAGTGAGACAGAGCGGCAACCTGTACTTCGCGATATTTCGATGAGCCTTGTAATCGTTGTATGTGGTTTATAGTGCTAAACCTTTCCCGAAACCCAGCTTGCTCACATGGTTGTCTTTCGTCTGATTCTCTTCCGATCTTTAAGTACTCTGTGAAGAGATTGTAGACTGTGGACAATAATCAGATAGGGCGATAATTTCCGATGTCGCGGGGGTCTCCCTTCTTGTACAGCAACACGGTCTTGGTAGTCTTCCATTGACTTGAAATCGTGTTAGGTGTTCCTGTTTGATCCTGTCGGACCCGCTCAGACAATCGCTGGGGGCAGGCGGGCACCGGAAAAATAGATTGCTGATTTCTCGCACCCCGCTCGCGGATTTTTTGGAAAGCAATCAGGACTTTTCGGAAGACCGCTCGCTGAGTCAGCGGATTTTTGAGAGACCGCCTGTTGAATTTTTTTCGCTCTTATCTTTTGCAGATATATTGCTGAATCTCTGAGAAATCGAGAACTCAGCAAGCGGTCTTCCGAAAAGTCCTGATTGCTTTCCAAAAAATCCGCGAGCGGGGTGCGAAAGATCAGCAATCTATTTTTCCGGTGCCCGCCTGCCCCCGGCGATTGTCTGAGCGGCTGCTGCGCGGCTTTTCATTGACATGATAGCATGTTGAACCTCTGAAGGGGAGAATTGATGGTGCAACATATCCGTCCTCCTTGAGATGGCATGGTGGTTGGACGTAACTCGCAAAGAGATCTGAGCGAAATTCATGTGACTTTCTCCATTGACCTTCGGGAAGATGTTACGGTTCCATCAGGGCGGTGAAGTGCGGCCATCTTGGTCTTGAAATTGAGGATGCTTCAGCGGGCGTTGCGTATACTTCTTCCGACCTCCGCGGCGTCAAAACATGTGCTCTTCTCTCTTTGAGATCTTCTTTTATCGTTTCTCTGCATTTCTTCGCGAGCTCAGACGTAAGCTGGTAATTGCCTAAGGTTCGTGCTCGTACACGTTGGCGTATTAGCTGCAGAGTCACCGTTGACAGAGGCTTTCTGTTACTTCTTGGGCTCTCAGCTTCCCTAGCACAATCGTGGAAATGCTGGATAAATTTTTCATATTCCTCGTCGTTGTTGCCGATCACGGTATCTCGCCAAAAGCCGGATATGGAAGAAAACAGGTCCCAGTTGATGATAATCGTGGGGCGGTGTTTCCTGAACTTAATGGCTTTCTCTCCATTCCGTGAAAAGTAGAAGTTGGCAGGAAGGAGACGATGGTCCGATAACGTGCAGAATTTTGGAACAACAGCGACATGGTCAGGCAATACCTTCTATTGACGATGATGTGGTCATACACGTTATGGTAATCTCCACCGAGCGATTCCCAGGTCTAGCGTCGGGGAGGAATCTTTTGAAACTGCGAGTTTATGGATAGTCCTCGTCGTCATGATGAACTTGGACAGTCTCTCCCCTTTTTCGTTCCACTGTAGTCCATGGGTCCCAATGTGAGGCTTTGCAGGCGACGTTCTTGCTCCGATCTTTGCGTTGAAGACTGACGATGAGCTTGTAGAAGGTGTGCTCGTCTTTGTAGAACTTCTCCAAGTTCATGTAAAAGGCCTCGACTTTGTCTTCGTCGTAGCTTGATGTTGGGGCGTATGCTATGAAAACCGTCATGGCTGGGATTAATCGACATCGTGATATTCGTAAACGTCCGATCCGGGTTGTGAGTTGTTCGAATGAATCGATGCTCACGGCCAAATTCGTATTGACAAGGACTCCTACACCGCCGACTCCCTTGCTGTCGCATGTTCCTAAAACAGCTCTTCTCCAGTATCAAACGTAGCGTTCGGCGGGTGGTGTCTCCTTGTCTCGATCAGTTCGATGACGTCGTACTTGATCTTTTTTGCTTGCATCAAGAGATCTTTGATGGATGCGTCCGATGCGAGCGTCCGTGCGTTGTAAGTACAGATCGTCATCATTGTCCGTCTCGTTTTCGGCAGCTTAGATCACCCTATAAACCCTGTCCCCACTAGCGCTGCCTTACCAGTGGCTCTTCCAAGATTGAGGGAGCTTTCCTTCACATCACGATGTTTAACGAATCGCAGGAGCAGCTTGTTGGGCTCAAATCTCCCGCGAAGGACGGTTGGAGCTTATTTGTTAGAGGCGACTCCGGGCCCGCGTCTCCCACACCTACCCGGGAATAAGGTATGCATAGCTATGCAAGCTCTTGATGGAGGCAGGGAGTCCTTCCCCCGGCTTCGCCAGGGCCCGGCACGCTTGTTTTGGAGCATTTTTAAAAACGAAGTCTCTCATGACTTTGCGAAAATTTACGAAGTCCCTCTTGACGTAAAAATCAGTAGGGAAACCATTATTCAATCAAAATAACAATAGAAAAGCGAAAAAAGCGCATTTTGAGGCACCTAATATAATAAAAAGCAAAAAAGCATTCTAAGTTGATAAACGGCTTCGTCATTGGGTAGAGTACATATTTTAATGCTCAGAATGTCGAAAACCTCCTAGGAATCTGTAGCCTCAACAATCTGGCGATGCATTTTTCGCCACATAGTTCTAAGGACACTGCATGTGATTGGAGCGCAATATCTATCAACGCATAGATTTACTCTACTTTTGGCTCAAAAAAAGAGGAGGGACAATGGTTTGATTCGCTATCTTTACTATATGATAGATTTTTGACCGTCTTAATCGTCCAAATCAAGAAGGGCCAAAACTTATGTGAAATTTCCGGTATTTATGCTCCGAACCAACCCATTTGGTTTGGTTTTGGTCTAGAAACCAACAAAATCGGGAACGGATATTAGGACACATAAATCTCTGAAATTTGTTACATAACATAGTCTGGAGTAATATTCTATACGCACAGCCCAAATTCGGAGCCATGTGATTGTTTCTGCGCTTAAACAAGCCATTTGTTTGTTTGAGTCTGGCGTTTGAAATTCGCGCGCTTGCAAAAGAACACGTTCAACTCGTAAAACGTGACGTGTTCGTGTTTTTTTTATCGGCGCTTCTCCCAGGACCTTATAAAAACGATACCCCCGCTGATTCCAACTTCAAAAACGAAGTCCAGTTTGACTCCAGACCATCTGTGCCGGGCCCTGGGCTCCGCTTGCTGATCAGAGTAGGCGCGGGGTCGCTTTTGGTTTGCGATTAGGCCCTATCCGCCACCTGGGACGCACCACGTAGCCTCGCGACTAACCGGCTGAGAACCCTCTGAAAGGGAGATCGGTGGCGTAAACATATAAGCTATCAATCAGAGGAGCACATGTTCGGAAAATTACTACACATTGGTATCTTCATCTTGGTTTTTTAATAGCTCTCGAAATACATATCGTCGAGTCATTTGTAACTCAAAGGCAGTGTCCCGGCAGATTTTGCACCTCCACCTTTTTGCATGTTTTAGGTCTTTTCGCCACGTAGAATCCGAATTTGAGCTTTGAACGGGCTGAAAAGGCCGATTTTGGGGCGTTTTCCTAATTCCAGAAAAGCAGCTTGGACGAGATTTTTAATGGAAAGTTGGGGGAGGTCCTCAGACGAAGATCCTGCCACCTGTAATTCTTGCTTTGGATAGCATGCATCATGGGGGAGAGCGCTCGTGGGGTCCCGCGCCGAACAGGCGGGGAAGGCCGTCCAAGCGCGCGCCATTTGGGGTTGCGCGCGCCGGTTCAAGGGCCATTTTCTCGGCCCAGGGGGAACATCACCCAGCCGGAGTGCGCCTGGAGGTCGATGGGGTGACCAGGAACCCCACCACACGTATATCCCCCAGGACCCGAATCTGCCGGGACACTGCCTTTAATATGCGTAGTGCACACTATACACGCTGACAAACTGGAAACTAAAACCTCCTCATTTCCAGTGATTTCTCCTCGTTTCCTTGTTTCTTTCGTTTTAATCTTATATATATAAGCTGAATGTGTGTGTGTGTGTGTGTGTGTGTGTGTGTGTGTGTGTGTGTGTGTGTGTGTGTGTGTGTGTGTGTGTGTGTGTGTGTGTGTGTGTGTGTGTTCCGAATAGAAAATTCCATTTCTCAACCGATCCGGACCAAACTTGGCATACGTACACTTCGGGGCAGGGCGGGTGTCATAGACTACTCTTGGTCATCGATCGATATCGATTTTATCGTTTTTTTGCAAAATTTGAGCTACGGGGCTGGGAGTTGGCACAGGGGGGTAATCGAGCATGCTGATTAGAAATATGTTATTGACAGGGCCGGGCGGAGCCGGGTTTGTCAACTATTTGGTTATATGTTGGTCAGTAGAACACATTTCTACATTTAGTAAGGCTAGAAAATTTTTACTTGGAAGTTACTAGTATGGGAGCCGACGCCAATAGGGCGTAGTGTGCAATCTCACACATTAAGTTACAAATGACTAGAGATTATGTAAAATAAATCATGTGGATAAGAAACTCACCATAGAGTCATCCAAATGCCTCTATCATTTTGACAATACTATCGGCCGCGGCTGACGATGTAAACTTCTAGTTCAGGACCCTTTAGCCTCTTAAACTGTCAACATTATCCTAGTGATTTTTGAAACAATTCTAAATATTGAAACAGCATCTTATATAGTGATCCCGTCAGACTACAGTCAAAAGTGGCACAATGTTTACAGCTGATAAGCGTATCACAAACTGTAGTTAGAACCGAATACTCGTACTCAAATATTTAATCGAAATATATGATTATTCGAATACTCGAATGGTCGAGTGAATAAAAGTTCTTTATTTGAACAATTCGTTCGTTCCACGACTCGGAAAAATAACTTCTAATTTTGAGCAATATTCGAAAAAGTATAAAAGACTGTTATACGCATGTACGAATAGTCGACAAGTTTTGGTATCCTTGTTCGAATATTCGAATATTCGATTTTTGCAATTATATTCGAACCAGTGCGTCGCTTCTGCTTCGCAGAGGCTCGCACTGGCCCTACTTTCTGTATGCCTTGCTCATTCCCGCATAATAGTAATATTGAAACTTACCGCGCTATTCAGGCTATCACGAATGAATTGTAAACAACTACTCATTCCGGGAGCTTTTTTGTGTGAGATCGGTATTCTCGCGTGTATGAAACTTTTTCGAGAAGAATAAATGCAAATTTAAACCGGTTTTTGGACTTTTTATGATTTGGTAGTCGCCATAACGACGATGATCACCGTGGGCTACATGTCTGTGCAAAAATCTTCCCAAATGATTAGGTAGAATCTTGGCAAATTGAACATTTACGCAACTGATTTTTTCGGCGCCATTTCCGTAAAGTAATCAACTTTAGTTCAATTTCTTGGGCTAAAGTCCATGACTTGCACATTAGCTTGTTAATCATATCCATGACTTTGCAAAAAGTGGTGGTACAGGCCCAATTTTGCTGGCCAGAAGCCTAGTGGATCCGTTTGAAGCGCAATTTTTGAGGGGTCCACTCGACGGATCCGCTCGTGCTTTTGCGTAGCGGACCTTCCTGCTGCTAGGATGTACTATGCAAAATTTGGGCTCAAGAGGTTGGCTAGAACTCGCTCTACGAATTTCGTAACGGACAGACACACACACAAAAACACGTAAACAACCCTTAGTCCGTTATTATAAGTCATGATATTGCATTCGTATAGTTGATGATGTCAGTTATCATCTATTTAGATAGTCGAATATTCGATCGACTTCGGTAATTCAAATATTCAAAATTTTGTAATTTGGAATCTGTCCATATTCGATAATTCGAATTCGAACACCAATAATATTCGTTCATTCGAAAATTATTTAAAAATTCAGTCATTCGAAATTCATCCGTTCGAAAAATTTTCAGAAATGTTATTCAAAAATTTATTCGATGAAAATTTGCGTTCGCTACAACTATATCACAAACTGGCAAAAGGCATAGTTTCATGGTTTGGTTTTGGTAAAAAATCTCTCGAAAAAATCTGTTACATTTATTAGATTTACAATTTTGGAGAGAAAGGTGGTTGGGATTTATTAGTTTCTCAATGCTTATAGCTATATGATTGAAAAGGTCAAGCGAAAATTGAAGTTTGAGTAGGGAGACCCCTTTGTGGCATCAAGGGTCGTTCTATAAGGACAACTTAGGGGCACGTACTTTCGTGCATGTATGGGTGCGATCGGACGTCAAGGCTTTGATTTCACAGCGCACGCAGCTGCTGAGAGGTTCACAATGGAATATGATGCTGATGGCTGGCTGCTGAAAACCATTGCATTTCCATGCAAAATGATTAGCATATTCGTAATCAGCGTGGCAAATAACGCCACCACACCAAGTTATCGTCCGATCGCACCCATACATGCACGAAAGTACGTGCCCCTAAGTGGTCCTTATAAAACGACCCTTAATTCCGTATAATTTACAGCTTACAATAAACCTACCGTAATCCCGCATGAGGAAAAACTCCACTACACCAAGTTTCAGGCATTTTGTGATTTCCGCCCAACTGCCATACCCTTACCGTAACCTCGCTATGTGGGCATGGCGAAAAATGAACGTTAAAGTCGTCATCAACGTGCCAAATAACCCCACTGTACTAAGTTTCAAACAACTTCATGATTTTCGCCCAACTACAATATCCCTACCGTAACCTCGCTATGTGGGCGAATGGCGAAAAATGAGCATTATAATCGTGATCAGCACGTCGGATAACCCCCGGGGCCAAACTCTTACAAACTTTAAATTTTTGTGTTTAACAGTGCACCACCCCCCCCCCCCCCATCATGCTTGCTGAAACTCGGAGCAAAATCCACCTCGGAGGACTTCTTGGCTGTACTTCCTAATCGGCACCTATTTTTCTTTCTCTAACCAAACTCAGAGTTAACTCCGAGTTTCGCGGGCGCCTGAAACGCGCAGCAAACTCAGAGTTAACGCGCAGCTCAGGGTTGGGCCAGAGTGCGCGGCGTACGTCCTAAATTGTAATTCTCGTGTGGTGCCAACTTTCCCAAAGGTCTGCTTTTCGCTTTCTTACTTTTCTCAAAATCGAACGCTTTTTTGTGTTTCAAATTTCAGAGTAATCACGACGCATGGTACACTTTCCTTTTTCCATTTTTTTGTTTCTTATTTTCTATATTCACTTTGGAAACACAAACTTTGTACCCTGCTTCTTGTAAGAAGATCGGTAGGACGATAGATAGAAACGGAAAACAAAACTACTTATGTTGCTATCAATGTCAAAAACCGACAAAAAGCGCACAAATAAAAAACCCGCTTGATTTTACTGCTTGCGGCGAGGCCGGAAAGATTAATACGTAGAATGTATGGAAATGTGCGATCGCACCAATCGTGTACAGATGTGTCCAGAACCCGCGACCAGCGATTTGATAGTCGCGATTTTGTCGCGCTGATCACGAGATTCCGGGTGACAATCACGACGATGAGATTGCTGTACGTATGGCCAGGGCTTTAGATACCGCGCCCGCTGGGGCAGCTGCGGCGCTAAGGTCGATACGACCCATAGGTATTGAAAATAACCGTTCCGTATCTTCTCTTACATTACATCTTAGTGTCTCTTCAATGTGTGAATGTTGTGAAGCTCGAGCGGAATTCCTTTGAACAGTTGAGATCTCGACTATTTGTGCTTGCTTTTTCCGTTACTGATAATAAAATTATTTCCTTACGGTGCTTGTAAGAACGCCAGCGAATAGATTTCCAACAATGGTCAAAGGGGACTTTTAATTTTAGAGAAATCGAAGGGAAAGTCCTTTGAAGAACCCTCGAAACTGACTCGTGCCGGGGTCCCCAAGTAAGAATACTCTGTTTTCACAGTACACGCACACCCAAAGTAATGCAGTGTAGAGCCGGAATGTGCAGATGACAGATGTCTCAGCATAACATCATCGTATTTATTTGGAATCAAACTAGATACTAAAGCACTAGACGTGTTCCTTGGAAAATTGGAATGTTGACGTAAACCATTCACAATAATGATGAGTCACAGCTACATAGTGTATAACTTCAGTAATACACAAAATGTGGACAACACCGCCAAGAACAATCCCGCAGCAGCAAAAAGAACTACATGAGTTTCCAGATCTAAATAGAACAAATTATCAGACGTACTGCAAGAATACTTTGTAAGAATTCAGTATGCTAGAGCTTTTTCAGTTACAAACTAACATTCCCGACAGCGATTCGGCAAATTTCCTTCAATTTTAATCTTCATCTGCTTTCTCAAGTGTGCTTCCAAGCTTTCGGATATGCACAGATATTTGTTGTTTACTACGGCTGTATAAAAAGGAACATAAATATAACTTAGTAGATAAACACATAAAGAGTATCGCTACCATTTTGACAATCCTTGTTAGGCTTGAAATAGAAGGAACGAAGGAATTCGATGTCGGTGAGCAGTGTGTTAGAGATGACCAGACACCCATCCACCTCTCCACCTGAAGCTGGCAGCTCACCAGCTGGCTTGTAGCTGAAACCCTGCAAAAACTAATTATTGTGACCAACTTAATCAAGAAATTGCTGGGATAAGAGGGAACAGTTGACCAAAAAAGGCGCTCTTATATATCTTTGTAAGCGATTTGAGGTAGGAGTTGATGTGATTCTAATCATACCAGTGCTCACCTCTCGTTCAAAACTTGGCGCTGGCTAGCATGAAAAGCAATTAGACTCTGCATAAGCAAAGCAATGTCATGTACCTCTGTCCCAAACTAGGGGCTATCTTAGCATACTTTCCAACAATTTCTGCCTATAGGCCATCTTCTCATATCCGACGGTAGATGATTGAGCAAAGCTCGTAAGTCTCTTCAGAACAAGGCTTGGCGTTAGGAACACTGAATTTTGAAAGGCAGTTCAAGCTTCAAATATACATGTCTCTTCTGAGGCCAAACTGATGTAAGTTAGGTTTCTTTTTTTGACTAATCGCCCAAGTCCAGGTGCAAAGAATGAATCAGAAGCGAAGATTCGATCTAAAGAGTAGAAGCGGTCAAAGTAGTTCCGTCCATCGATGTGAATGTTTGAGGATAATCAGATAAAAGGTGGACTTCAGGTCAGACAAACTGCCAAGATTATCGTAATCATAATAAAAGGCGTATTTATGACATTTTAGGTACATTTGAGCCAGATTTTGGACTTGTCAACATCAGACAACCCACGTTAATGGCCCAGGGCACCTTGACCATTTGTACCTTCTGGAGCAATTTTTCGCTTCGGATTTCACCCTTTGCGACAGACTTGGACGATTAATCAGTCAGGAACTCTGCCAGTACACAGGATCAAAGCCCCTGTCATCCCCAATTTAGGTGGACGGTGCATTCTATAACATTTTGGATAAATTTTTTCGGCAATTTAAACACAAGTTTACAGTTCCGCTTTCAATCTTATATATAAAGCTAAATGTCTGTCTTATGTCTGTGTGTACGTATGTGATAGAAATTTTTTTCTGAACCGATTTGGACCAAACTTATACTTCGGGGCAGGGAGCGTGTCATAGGCTGCTTTTCGTTATCGATCGATATCGATTTTATCGATTTTTATCGATTTTTTTGCAGAGTTGAACTGGGCAAAAAAATCGATAAAAATCTCACCTACAGGGCTGGGAGTTGGCACAGGGGGGTAAATGAGCATGGGGATTCCGAATTCAATATTTTGAGTATTATCGTTTGCTTTTATCGATTTTATCGATTTTTTGTAAAGTTTGACCTGCGGGGCTGGGAGTTTGCACAGGGGGGTAATCGAGCATGGGGATTCCAAATACAATATTAGTTTTCAGAATCATCGATTACTTTTATCGATTTATCGATTTTTTGCAAATCTTGAGCTACAGGGGTGGGAGTTGGCACAGGGGGTATGTGAGCACGCTGTTTACGAATACACTATTAGTTTCTGGAATTATCCATTACTTTGATCGATTTTTATCGATTTTTTCAAAATTTGAGCTGAAGGAAATGGAGTTGGCCCAGGGGGTAAGTGGGCATGCCTATTTCGAAAACAACACAGGGAACGGGAAATGAAGTGTAGAAGTGGGCACAGGGAAAGGCTGCACAGGGATAGGGATGGGACCATAGATGCGATAGCTGGAGAAATTTCTCTGACCCCCTTCACTGTAGAGCCGGCATCAGGTTGACCCCTTTCACCTGAAGTTGAGACTAGAATCAAGGCATAACGGCATAATCAAACAGCCACAGCTGTTACAACGGCACTTTTCGTTGAAAGGAAACGCCAGCTGCTCTTCTCCTCAGACATCACGACTACAAGATAATATCGAAGCAACAGCGTTTTGTTGAAAAAACGCATGCTTGAGACCTTCACCGCAGTGGGTTGATAACGAAACATAATCAAAAAAAAGGATGCCTGATTCTTTGAATAACTAACATCGTATCAATGAGTACACACTGTCACATAAAGAGTTGAGCAAGAGTAGAAAATCTGGACTAGTCAGATGATGCGTGTTTACTGACAAGAATTGTACTATATCTCCTTTCACTAAAGAGAATAATTATAAATGAAAGGGCATACATATTATTCGTGTCTCAGGCTTTCGAACCATATATAAACTTCGAAAAAAACCTTCTTGGTCTGAATAAATAATTACGAGAATTGGCTGATATTGTAGCTGAGTAAAATTGCTCGTATCTCGCTTCACAGAGAAGCTAGGAAAAAATAGACGATCTACGTCGACTCCTCGTGTTCTTAGCTATCGAATGGTGTACAAAGTTTTGGTGCACAAAGCTTTCCCAATCCAAAAAAGTCTTGCTCCGGCTACCCATAGAAAGCCGGAGCAGGGTGGTGCAAGCTAGTATTGAATATCTCCACCTCAATTTTGAAAAATCACGAGCTTTTCCACCCAACAACCTATATACCATTGGAAGCTCACGAAACAAGGATTCGACGAAGACCGTCTCTTTTTCTCTACCTCCCCTCTACTCAGAGATACATGGCATTTTAGCTAGAAACATGTGTGTTTTTCTCAAGAAATTCCTGCGTGAAGAATGAATGAAGGTGCTTGATTTTCTAACAATAGCACAGAGCAAGGACTTGCCAGTAAACGTAGACCGTCTTTTTTTTCTAGCTCTTCTCTTTCTCTCAGAAATGGAGCGCAAAGTGATTGCATAAAATCAGTTGATGCTGAAGGTAGATATGATTTCTTATATGTGTATTCACAGGAGAGCTGAAAAAAAAGAGACGGTTTACGTCGATTCTATATGTCTCAAGCTTTCGAATGGTATGTCCTGATGAAACACAAAGCTTTCCCGAGTCAAAAAAGTCTCTGTTAGATGACCTTCAAGGGCCTAAGCATTGAGGAAATCTTCATTTTACATCTCTATACCGCTCATTTCCCTTCTTTTCACTCCCGCTACCATTAGGCATGCAAGCTTGAGTCAGCATTCATCTTAAGAGTCAGTTATCCCCTTCATTTTTCCACTTCGGAAATAGCCAAAGCCCCTTTACCTAGAGAGGGCCCTGCTCCCCTTATCGCACCTATGGATGGGACCTTTATTACAGTGTTTTGACAGGGCCGAGCGGAGCCGGGTAAGCAAGCTAGTTTCTCAATAAATCAATAGCCTTCAAGCAACAATTAATGCAGACTATATCTTATGCAGGAACTCCACCGATGAAACTTTCGAAGGTTCACTCTTAGGCCCCGGGCAGACTTCACGCGATTTGATCGTCGCGACTGAGTCGCGACGAGACAACTGTTACAACATCATTCCATGCCGATCAACTTGCATTCGGTTGTGATACTTTTCCAGCCCGAAATTTTTGAATGTGAAATGAAAATGAATGGAAATCTTGGCGATTAGATCGCGACGATTAAGTCGCGTGAAGTCTGGCCGGGGCTTTACGCTGATAATCTCTTACTCCCCATTTTTGCTTCAGAATGAGTAGAATGCGCACGAAGAGCGTGATTCTGCCATTTTGAATCATAGGCATCGATCCAAGTTGCACAGTTTCTATGCACTAATTTTCGACGATACTAGAGCCTTTCTGATCAGATTCGTTCTGCCTTTGACAGCAGTTGCGTAAAGCGGTCAACGCTTTGCCACGCACGCCGCGCTCAATTTTGTGTCCACAAAAACTCTCGGTGCCGATGTAACAGGGCAGCGAACTAGGAGAATGGAGCAGATGCATGAGTGGATGCCATCGGCAACATTGCGCTAGTGCTGGGAAAGGAAGGCTCTTGAGCTAGTGTTTATGGTGGAGCGGCAACGCTTCGATTCTCGCGCAGTGTGAGTCGTGATGTTGCCTCATAAAACCGGGCACTCCTCAAGCATATTCATTGCCCCACGATTCTCGACAAGACAGCTGTCACGAGTCTACTGTATGCCGGTCATCAAGCATGTCGGTTATGCTAGTTTTCCGACGAACACCGAACATTTCTATTAGGACATACTTGCTTCAGCGAGCTGGTCGCTAGTTGCGGATTTTTGAAGCCTCACCAGAGTCAATCTTTAGTTTGAAGAAAAGTAGTACACTTAATCGCTGCTGAACAGTGGCGTACTGAGGGGGGCGGGGGGAGGGCCCGCGCCGGGTCGCGAAATTTTTGAAAGTTACTTATATGGGTTATAAAAATGTGCAAAGGACTTGTCTTTACTTGTAAATAATTGGAATAATTTTTGAAAATTTTTGAAAATACAAATTAGCCTTGTAAAAAAATTTTTTTCGGAGGCGTGGGGGGACCCGCAAAAATTTTGAGAAGCACTCCTAAAATTTTTTCGGACTGCGTGGTAGTAAGCCACGCACATTCATTCCAAAAAATTTTTTGTCCCCCCCTCCCCCCGAGCGGAAATCCTGGGTACGCCACTGCTGCTGAAGTAGGTCCGTGAAAAGCGATCAGTGATTTCGCCGCGTTTCGGTCGCTACTTCTAGCAAATCGCGACGATGCCGACGTTGAAGACTGTCCGGGGCTCAAAGGCGGCGTTCAGATTTTAAGTTTTGACTTCTTCCATTTTCCCGGTCTCTTTGGCGCTCTGTATCCAAATACGGGGTTGCCAGCGCTGAACTCAATTTCCCGTTTCCAGTATTCTAGAGAGTTCGGAGTAGAGTTTAGTGGTGAAGGGAGAGGTTTGATGCAAAAACCCAGCGCCTGTAATCCTTGCACTAAATAGCATAGAGACTATGCAAGCTGTGGTGTCCGGCAATGGGTGAGAGTCGTCCGGGCATGGACAAACTGAGGCACGCGAGCCGTTCCAGAAGAAGTTTTCTATGGTTCAGCAGGCCAATTGGGCTAATGGCCAATGTTAACATGCTGTCCCCATAAGGCCATTTCTTCGGGAACTTAATTCTGCCGAGCCACTGCCTTCAAAGTATTAGTTATTGGCTTTTAACTGATCGTTGTGCTTATAAGACGCACTTACAATGTCTCCGTAGTAAGCGTCACAGTTTAGTTCAGAGAGATCTTCGACATTTGATGGAGATACGCACTCTGAAAGATTGAAAAATGAGCAGAAATAAATACAGCTCATCTTTGAGATAACTGATTGATCCCATAATAGATTAGACGTATATTGTTAGAAGGTGATATACGGTTCGTTAGTGAACTGTGAATAAATTGTACATGGAACTATTTGAAAGGAGAAGTCTACGAGTCGTGCGCTAGATCATACGGTAACGAATCGCGGTAAAGAATGTGAAGTGGCTTTCTTAACCTGAATCAATGAATTGCACTACCCCAGGCAATGTTTTAGTTGAGGGTCAATTTCCCACATTTGTTTGTTGACTGTCCTCAACAACAATCTATTGCTGTACATTTTTTCAACATGCTTGAAGTCTACAAAAGGCGAAGTAATCGAAATAGATGGCGAACCTCCCTCTTTTTGCCATTTCACACCGTAAGGATCGAGTGTCTGTCGGAGGGTGTTGTAAGGTACGAATCTGCGATTTCCACGGATGATAATCTCAGGCTTATTATCATTGACTCCAACAAATTTCACATTTTCGTTTAGCTCGACATATTTCAAGTATGGATTTCCGACGATGGATAAAGCTGGCCCTGAAATGACGAAATTATTTTGAGCATATACTTGCGAAACAGTGGCAGACTAAGAAGTGGGGGAGGGTGCACTTTCGAAATGGGTAAGGAAATTATTGAAAGTTGCTCGCGCGAGTTGTAAAATTGCGCAGGGTTTTTACAGTTCTATGTGTTTCAAGGAAAATGAACATTTCAGATTTTTTGACGGGCTGAATGCCACAAGACGCTCCTTGCTTGCTCATCAGCACATATGTAATGGCTAGCCCCCCAACGAAGAATGAATTGTTGTAGTGAAGATTCCTCTTATTGGATAAACAGCCATGCTGAGCTACGCTTTTTCGGTGATTGAAACGTACTGATAGATTGGGAAGCACGGATCTGGGACAGTAAAACAGTTGAAGGTTGCTTTCAAACAAATAAAATTGTTGGATATATGCTCGGCGGTCATCCTCAAATGATTAGTAGCGATGCACAAAAATCGTACCCTAATTTCACAAACTCGCCTCGTGAAATGTTCGCTCTTCAACACAATTCTTTTGGGTAAGCACCATGGTAGAGGGCCCGTGGTCGCAAAATTTTTTGCTGTCTTCAGGTTCGTCGAGTAGGAAAAAACAGGTGCGTCTTGTACTTGTGAAATTAGGGTGATAAGCTCGGAGCAAAAAATGACCTTTTCCGAACCTATCCTAAATTCTTTATGAAGATGAATAAAACAGCAAGGGATATTTACTGCAGATTTTTCTCTCTTTTTTGTCTTTTCTGTGTTATTGTGAATCTTGCGATTAATTTTGAGATCGTCAGTTCCAAATGACTTCAGATTACTTTCGAAAGGTTTCTGAGACTTTAGAAGTCAGTCATGACAACAAGCAGATAGAGCAAATCCTGTAACATAATGTTTTTGCATTTCTCCAGCACCGGCTTTCTAGAATTATTTAGAATCAAGAAATTCTTCACTTTTAGATTATGTGCACCTAACTGCACCGAATTATGAGAATTTTCTTGAGAATCTTGAGTTTTAAAACTGTATAATCACTGTCCTATCTACTATGCTTACAAAGCACTCAGATAATCGCTGGGGGCAGGCGGTCTGCAAACTCGCTTTTTTCTGCAAGCGGTCAGCAAAATTTTGGGGCGTGGCCAAACCTTCAGCGAGCGTTACTTCCGTGTTCTGCCAGCGGGCAGCAATACAGCATTTTTTGCAAGCGCTCGGCAAATAATTTTTTTCAGCGAGCGCTGGCCAAACTTTCAGCAAGCGCTCGGACTCTTTTTAGGCATTTTCGGGCGTACGTCGAGCGCAAGTAAGACTCTGTGTGGCAGAAGTGTCACCGTTGGTTTAATTACTCAAGTTTGAGGTACTTTCTCCCAGCGGAAAGTACCTGGGGGTTGCGCGGTCCTCCACAAAGGACCGTGCGGTTCCCGAAATTTTTGCATATTCTCGCGGAAAGTCCGCGAGAATGCGGCCACTGCGCCGCAGCTAATCCATAAAGAAACCGCGACTGTTCTTCAAGCATTCGTCTTTAATTTCGCCAATTTTCTTCCAAATTTCTGCAAGCGGGCGGCAAAAAATCAACGAACTATTTTTCCGGTGTGCGCTTGCTCAAAATTCGCATGGCCGCCTGCCCCCGGCGATTATCTGAGCAGATGAACAATTGTTGCCTTGAATACTGGAAAAGTTGAAACGCAGGTAACAACAGCACTTATAGAACTGAGAAATACTGCAATTTTTGCAGAAACCGCATATATCGCGAGAAATGGCTGTTAGAAAGAGTAGAAAGAGTTGCAATAAATGGTAAAGTTTTTACCAGGTAGTGATTTAGGAGGTTTGGTGGGTCGAATATAACAACGTGTCGCTTCAAAAAGTATTCCTTAAGACCACAAAAATAGGCTAGAGAAATGAGAAAGGATGCAACAAGTTGCAAAAGGTGTAAGCCCTATCTGCTAACTGTCAAGATTTGTTTAAAAGTCCTTAATAGAATTTCTGAAAATGAGCCGAAATAGGCAAGTAGGTACAAACGATAGGTTGATCTTTTGCAATTATTTTGGCATCACTTTGAAGAATCACTTTGAAACCATAGCTTCGAAAAGAGGAATTTTTGTGCCTATCTCATATGTTCCTTTCGTCTATCTTTACAGATTTTACGGATGGGTTTGAGAAAGGCGGAAAATGTGCTAGACCTAAGTAGGGCTCAACCTTTGTGGCTACTTACCTGATATGCAACTCGTCCATCGACGAACATTTGAAAAGTGTAAATGAGTGTAGAACGTGCTGTGAATTTCGACGCACATGTTCACCTGACAAAAATTTCGATTGCAATGGAATTTGTAGTGAAAAAACATGCCTCGACAACATTTTCAAAGAGATCGTTGATGTCCTTCTCGCCCATGCCGTGAGCTTTGAAGATATAATGACTCGGCGATCTGCCAAGTATCCGACGTCCTTGACAATGTCTCCTCTGTATGATTAGATTTTGAACTGAGAATTAGCCGTGGAAAGTTTGTTCTTTTTCCAAAGCTTTTGATTGGTGCTGCTGCCTATGGTGGCTCAGTAATCGAAACACTTAGATGCTTAAGAAGTCGTGTGCTTGCATCTCTACTGGTATCATCAAATGAAAGTTGTCGTAAATGAAGTGAAGTGCTGAACTTATGCTATTGAGCATACTTATGCTCATGCCTGCGTTCAAGTCAGATCTCATTCATGAATGCATTGCCAGCAGATCCGCTGAGTCGCTAACTCAGACAGTCGGTGCCGTAGCTCCGGAGGACAATCGAAATCTGGCGGAGCCGCGGAGGACCCAATTGACCATTGAGAGTGGGGCGAGGGGGCGGTCCCTTCTTGTAGGTCACGGTGACGTCACAAGCAGGCGAACGGGACCCCTCTCCGGGACGCGCAAATCTCTGCTCCGGAGGTACGCCAGATTTGGGAGAGCGCCGGAGCAAAGATTTGCGCTCCGGAGGTACGCCAGATTTGGGACACCTCAGGAGCACAAAATGGGAGGTCTCCGGAGCACAAAACGGGAGGTCTCCGGGACACAGAATGGGAGGGCTCCGGAGCACAGATTTGCGCTCCGGAGATACGCCAGATTTGGGACATCTCCGGAGCACAATAGGTACGCAGCCAATTTGCCGTGATACGCAGCTTAGCATTTTCGAAAATAAGCTGCCGTCGCTCTCGACTTACTTTTTTTTGTCGTTCTTTCGAGCTCGCTTTTCTTTTTTTTTTGGTTTTTCTTGTTGTCGTCGGCGCATTGGCGTTTATGTTGTTTTAAGTTATTCGTTTTCAGGTTTATTTCGGATTTTCGTGCGGATGCACTCAATCGCTTTTGGTTTTCGGCTCTCGTTTTCGACTTGCTGTCGTTTTTCCGCGTTTTTTTCCGTTCTTTTTCTTTTTCGTGTTGCTCTTCGGCGCTTTTGGCGTTTATCTGTTCAATTCCTTCTTTTCAGGTTCCAGGCTTTAGGTTTTCGTAGAGCAGAGTTAGTCTAGTGGTTAGTGCTCTACGTAACATTGCCGTGCTGAAGGTCACGGGTTCGATTCCACCCTGAGCCTAATTTCTGCGGCAAAACTCTGCTCACAATTCCAGCGTCAGGCTGCCCTTCCAAAGAAGGGCATGCGACAAGCCGGCTGAGAAACACCCCGTCGCATCATAAATGCAGACATGTCACATAAAGTATCTCGAGTAAAGGCTAGGGCGTCCCCCGGAGGCGACGCGCATTCGAGCCCGACGAATGCGAATAGTGGGCGAGGGTTACCGTCTCAGCAAGGTGAACGGGGACGGCTAAAGCGGCTAGTTCACCAGAGGCAACGAACCAAGGCATCGCAGACTCTCCGTCTAGCTACCATCAACATGGGTACACTCACCTCTCGTTCTCGTGAGTTAGCAGATCTTCTGAAGAGACGGCGAGTCGATGTAGCCTGCATACAGGAAACAAAGTGGAGCGGGGCAAAGTCACGTGACATCGGAGATGGATATAAACTCCTGTACAACGGTGCCACCTGCACCAGAAACGGGGTTGGTATAGCTGTCTCAGAGACCCTGCGGAGCAATATAGTTGACGTTGAGCGCATAAGCGATCGTCTGATGAGCATCAAGATAGATACCGGGAAACAGGTCCTACGAATAATCACCGCCTATGCCCCACAAGTTGGATGTAAGGATGACGAAAAAGACGTGTTCTGGCAGGAGTTGGATGACCACATCAGCTCAATTCCACTGAATGAGACACTCCTGCTAGGAGCGGACCTCAACGGACATGTGGGAAAAAGGCGAGGAGAAGCCGGGAAATGTCACGGAGGCCACGGATACGGAACATGCAATGAAGAAGGTGAACGCATTCTGGAATTCGCCTCAGCTCATGATCTGGTCTTGGCGAACACATACTACATCAAGAAGGATGATCACCTCATAACATATGCGAGTGGCGATCGACGAACACAGATAGACTTCTGGGTTATCCGACAGCGTGACCTCAAAAACGTAAAGGACTGCAAAGTCATTCCCGGTGAGAGCTGCATACCTCAACACAGACCACTGCTTCTCGACATCAGAATCCCAATGGATAGGCACACCAGGAGAGCCACAGAGACCAGGACACGCATCAAATGGTGGAGATTGAAAACCAACAACACAGCGAAACAAACACTACTAACAACTCTACCACGCTTGCAAGATAACCCAGATCAGTCCTGGGAAAGCTTGAAAGATAGAGTCCACGAAGTGGCACGCATGACCCTGGGAAGTACAAAGCCAGGAAAAAGAAGGATCAATCGAGAAACGTGGTGGTGGAATGACGAAGTGCAAAAAGTCATAAAGGAGAAGAGGAATGCGTACAAGCGATGGCATAAGACGAAATCGGAGAAAGATCGTCAGACGTACCAACAAGCCAAGCACGCTGCGAAGGCTTCCGTAAAGAATGCAAAAGAGGTGTACCTGAAAGAGCTCTACGATCATCTAGAGTCTCGCGAGGGAGAACGTGAGATATACCGGATAGCGAAAAGAAGAGTGGAATCCACAAAAGATATGGAACATTTCCTCCATATCAAAGACAAACTTGGTAGGACGTTAAGAAAACCAGAGGACATCACCGAGAGATGGAGAACCTACTTCGAAGAAATGGCCACCACAGGCCGCACCACCATAAACTCCATCTCAGAAGCCAGTCCCATACAAGGACCAGTACCAGCGGTCACGGAAGAGGAAGTGTGGCTAGCCATAAGAAGAACGAAAAATGGCAAAGCGACTGGTCCAGACGACATACCAAGCGAGTTCTGGAAAATATGTGGACAATCCGGAGCCACTTGGCTGACGAGCCTCCTTAATCAAGTCATAAGGAGCAAGAGTATGCCTCGCGACTGGTACACCAGCACGACCATCCCGATATGGAAGAACAAAGGAGACATAGCAGACTGCGCATCCTACCGACCAATCCGACTGATGAGCCACACTCTAAAAATCTTCGAGAGAGTAATCGAAACACGCCTTCGAGATATCATAAAGTTGTCACCGAATCAGTGCGGATTCGTGAAAGGAGTAGGCACAACTGACGCAATCCATTCCGCTCGGATAGTGATGGAGAAATACAGAGAGAAGCAGAAGGAATTGCATGCAGCCTTCCTGGACCTAGAGAAAGCCTTCGATAAGGTGCCCCATGAAGTCATATGGTGGGCCTTACGGAAACACAAGCCAGAGGAGTACGTTCAGTGGATAAAGTTGATCTACCACAACGCTTCAAGCCACGTGCAAACAGCTGCAGGGCAATCGAAAGAATTCGAAATCAAGGTTGGAGTACACCAAGGTTCAGTTCTCTCTCCCTTGCTCTTCATCACGGTGATGAACGCCGTAATGGAACCGCTCAGACGTGAACCCCCTTGGACACTTCTCTACGCAGACGATGTGGTCTTGATAGCAAGTACCAGAAAGGAGCTACAAGACGAGGTGCAAAACTGGAAAAACAGGCTAGAGTTGTATGGCCTGAAGCTCAACACCAGGAAGACAGAATATATGGAAGTGGGGAAACAAACTCCAGGTACCATAAGCATCGATGGTGAAGAGCTAAAGAAGACGACGTCATACAGATACCTAGGCAGTCACATCTCAGCGGAGGGAGGCTTACAAGAGGAGGTCGCAGGCAGGATGAACACAGCGTGGATGAAATGGAGAGCCTTAACAGGAGTTCTGTGCGACAGACGAATGCCAGTGCAACTCAAGTCCCAACTGTACCGGACCGTTATCCGCCCAGCAGCACTATATGGCAGTGAGTGCTGGCCGTGTACGCGGAACGAGGAGCGCAAGCTCAGTGTCATGGAAACAAGGATGCTACGATGGACCTTAGGAGTCACACTGAAGGATCACATCTGCAATGACACTATACGAGCGCGAATGAAAGTAGCTCCAATTGTCCAGAAAATGCAGGAAAAGAGATTACGATGGTATGGGCATGTGCGCAGAAGGGATGAAAGCCACATCACCAAGTTGGTCCTGGCTGTGGAGGCACCAGGCAAAAGGCCCAGAGGTAGACCCAAGATGAGGTGGATGGACAGAATCAAGGCCGATCTGCGAGAACTTGGCATAAACGAAGACCTTGCCTCAGATAGGACGACATGGAGACGTCTGACAAGAAAAGCAGACCCTGCGTAAGCGGGACACATGCGAGGATAAAAAAAAAAAAAAAAAGGCTTTAGGTTTTCGTGCGGATGCACTTAGTCACTTTTATGTTTGGATCTTTTCGACTTGCTGAGACATCGTTGACTAATGATGGAGTGGTTTTTGTGATAGATCCTGGATGTTCGAAACAAAAAGTTTATAAACAATTCCGGTTGAGTCACTAGTAGTACGACCAATATCTAAAGCTAGTGCTATGCAACGTGCTGGTCGCCCTGGTCGTAGTAAGCCTGGTTAGCTTTTCGCTCCGAATCGTTCTCACATCGGGAAACTTTGCATTTTAGGAAAGTGTTTGCGAGATCCCTGCTTCTCTACATGCTCACGAGCTTTCTGAGGTACCCAGTCTTCCAGAATTTTATGTACGAAAAAGTCTGCCTTGCACATCATGACCAGGTATTGTAATGCTTCCTCAGCTTATCCTAAACTTTCGTTTCTAGGACTTGTCTTTTTGTTCGAATGTATCAGCCTATTACTCTAACCAAGTCATACAAGCTGGAGCGAATTACTTTTATTTTTTATCATCCATCGTACTGCTTCCGTCACTCCTTTCAACTCTACCATTAGAAGCAGGTGAGATGGGGATTGCTATGATTTTGGTAGGTTATACATGACGTGGGAACAAAGTCATTTTAGCTGCGGATATGTGGAGCATCAAAGTCCCACTCTAATTCGTTTCTTGGCTTGATCCTTTGCCCAACAAACAACATCGTTCAAACTGTTTACATGACTTGTCGGTTTATATGCTGCTCATAAGCGACGCTCCGTTTGGCATCTGTGGCGGATATATTTCAGTTTTTTGTGAGTGTTTTTTCCTGTAGGAGTGCTTATGTTGACGTGAGTTAATTTTGTGAAGCTCAATGCACGCGAAAGGCACTTGCCTCTGCAGAATCTACTCGTCATAGGATATGTTGTCATTCATTCTTTGATTAAGGGACGCGAGCTCGTTTTGCGTACATTTCACTAACAAGTTCATGAATGAGTTTGATTACTACCGCGTTTGATTGATTTACTATTAGATTTCGTGGAAGAACATGTTTAAGCTCGTTCAACCACGCTGGCTTGAACACTTTCTTTTACGTATTCCTGATCTTATATATAAAGTTGAATGTCTGTTTGTATGTCTGTATGTCTGTATGTATGTCTGTATGTACGTATGTTCCGAATAGAAAATTCCATTTCTGAACCGATCGGGACCAAACTTAGCACACATACACTTCGGGCCCCGGCGGGTGTCACAGTCCACTTTTCGTTATCGATCGATATCGATTTTATCGATTTTTTTGCAAAATTCGAGCTACGGGGCTGGGAGTTGGCACAGGGGGGTAATCGAGCATGCTGATCACCCCCGTGGGGGTCGGTATCGATCGATAACGAAAAGTGGACTGTGACACCCGCCGGGGCCCGAAGTGTATGTGTGCCAAGTTTGGTCCGGATCGGTGAAGAAATGGAATTTTCTATTCGGAACATACGGCGGAGCCGGGTAAGCCAGCTAGTATTAAATAATCAAAACGCGGTAGAACTCATCTATGAACTTGTTGATCAAACGTACGCAGAGCGTGCTCGCGTCTCTTAGTCAGAGGATGAATGATATATGTTGTATGTTGTATATGTTGTAGCATTTAAAAAACAGTAGTCGCAGAAGCGGTATTGCTTGCGTCCTCAAATGAACTAAAGTAATTCCTCAGATGAATCCTTTAGTCAGAATCCTCAGCTATGGCGTAAAAACACATCCACTACTCGTCGCAGTATTAGAATAGCTGGTCTCGAAGGTGCTATTGGCCTTGGAGGTACTATAGAATATACCGTTTCTGGCACAATCCGAGAGCAAGCATCTATTCTGAACTTCACCTCTTAGCTTGTTTTTTTTCTGGCACTAATACGGATTAACGTTCATGGTATAGTGGACCTCTGAAGTAGTTCACGTGATCCTTTTTTGACACGTAAGAAGCTAAAACGCGTTGATTAAGAGCTTACAGCATCAGCTCAAAATGTTCCTGTTTTCAATCCTACAAAAAGCGGAGACACGGGGTCAGATAGGGGAGAGTGAAGGAGGAAAGGGCAGGTAGCCGGTTTTCGGCACTCGCTGATTTCTCATATAATCGCTTTCGTAGGAACATGTACAAGCAGAGTGACAGTACATATGGCGTGATTACTATATGCTCAACTGCATCTATTCGATACTTGCAGCGTCGTGGAGCAAACGTGATGATGCCTATGGACAGAAGCGAACTCAAGCTCAACGCAATGTATAACAAAAGTTTTGTTTTGCGATTTGCAGTAGATTGCTTGCAGTTAACTCGAAATAAATGTCTTGTCTCTTCATTCTTCTATCTTCTATCTGCAAACGCTAGGGGTGGGAGGGAGGGGGTAAAGAACGGGGTTGAGAGTCGCGCTGAACTCCCACCCGGGGGGGGGTCGTATTCAGCGGTCGTATGCTATGCTCGACGCTGGTCTAGAGCTAATTTGGGTGGGGTTTAGAGACACAAGTAGCTTGCTTACCCAGCTCCGCCCGGCCCTGTGAAAACACTGTAATAAAGGTCCCATCCCTATCCCTGTACAGCCTTTCCCTGTGCCCACTTCTACATTAGTTCATTTCCCGCTCCCTCTGTTGTTTTCGAAATCAGCATGCCCACTGACCCCTCCTGTGCCAACTCCCAGCCCTGTAGCTCAAACTTTGCAAAAAATCGATAAAATCGATAAAAGTAATGGACAATTTCAAAAGCTAATATTGTATTCGGAATCCCCATGCTCGATTACCCCCTTGTGCAAACTCCCAGCCCCGCAGGTCAAACTTTACAAAAAAATCGATAAAATCGATAAAAGTAATCGATAATTCTGAAAACTAATATTGTATTCGGAATCCCCATGCTCACTTACCCCCCTGTGCCAACTCCCAGCCCCGTAGGTGAACTCCGCAAAAAAATCGATAAAAATCGATAAAATCGTTATTGGTCGATGACGAAAAGTAGCCTATGACACCCGCCGGGGCCCGAAGTGTAGGTGTGCCAAGCTTGGTTCAAATCGGTTCAAAAATTGAATTTTCTATTCGGAACATACGTACACACAAACCCGACATACAGACAGACAGACAAACATACAAACAGACATTCAGCTTTATATATAAGATTGGGGTTTGGAGCTTAATTAGGGCTACAGTATGCCGCGGCAGACTTCCGGAGCACTAAATGGGAGGACTCCGGAGTACAAAATGGGAGGGCTCCGAAGCATAAAATGGGAGGGCTCCGGAGCACGAGTGGCAATCCCCCGCTGGGGAAACCCCGCGGCTCTGCCATTTCTGCTCCGGAGGTATGCCGTCGACTGTCTGAGAAGGATAAGATACGACACGACTCCTCTCCGTCACAGACACCCTTGTTAGTTTTCTTTATCTCTTTCCATTTTCCCCACTATGGTCCGCCGCCTCAAAGTGGCGCGGGGTGACATTGTCAAACTGCAATGTACGGTCGAGATACTCTGGCAGAGTCTCCCTAACCGTGAAGGAGCTGTGTCTTTTCAGCTTCGTTGGTTGCCTAGCTAAGAGCGGACAGGGACAGATATCCCGCTGTTTGTCTTCAAGTAAAAATCGTTGGCGCTCTCGACTCACATCTCAGGGTCGGCATCCCCGTCGAAGGCAAGAGCATGCCTAGTAATCGGGGATGTTATCGGAAAAACCTATCACCCGTTGAAAGAATCGAAAGAAACCCTTCAAATCGGATCCCATATCCGACGTCGGGTGGTAATAACACCGATGTCAGGTTGCTCAAAACGTCATTTGGATCGGATAAAAAATCGTAAGTCTGGGACGAGCGCCGTGAAGACGCCTCAAAGTTGAGCCGGAGTGCGCGGCATGCAGACGTACGCGACGTAGGCAGCGCATGCTCGGTATGTTCCATCATAGGAGCGTACGCGGCGTACGCCGCGCTGTCTGGCCCAACCCTCAGACTTTGCATTAACATTAGGACATCCAGTGTTAATCTCATGCTTTTCTCGAGGCCGCAGAACACGTTACCAAGAAGAATGACGTGTAACAATGGGGTGATAAATACTCTCATCACTCATGGTGAGAACGTTGCCCACGGACGTTGGAGACGACAGTTTTGTCCTCTGCATCTATCGTCATCTTATCAATAGCATGAGTACCACCAGCTTGACTGTTATATCTACGAACTCCACGTCAAGACGAAGTCTTAAGCATTGTCGAAGGAACCTTCGCAATATCACGACCAGCTGGTATCTAGCAGTGCTTAGAGAAGATGGGACCGCTCCCCAGTGAAGGGTGAAGTCTAGCAGTTCTACACCAACCTCTCACGCATACCATTACCCAGGCTGAACCCATTTTTTTCATTGGAGAGAAACTACTATGGGAACTAATTGCTAAACTGCTTGATTCAAACCGTGAAGTCATGGCTTTAGGATAAGATTATCGCCTCGTCGAAATCTTGCGAGCAGGAGAACGAGTCTACACATCTTCAAAAAGTGGGAAATTTTTAGAACCGTCTTCCCCCTTAAGAAGAGCGAATGGGAGCACCTGAACTGCCGTTCAAGCCTACTGAGTGTTATATAAGTGCTATATAAACTTCTCACAAAGAATTTTCGTCGCTCGTGTATCGGGACACTGAACGAAGCCCAGCTCTAAGAACAAGCTGGAGTTTGCAAGAATACAGCTGGATTGACCACATTTAGTTTGTTTTAAGCGTTATAGAAGTTTGGCAGAAGTGGCTGTGTCTTCCATATGTATCTATCGTTAACATGTTACTGCAGGGTGTCCCAAAATTTTGTAGCCGAACCCCGATAAAACAGCGGAGCAACCTAGGGCACAAATCTTTGTGCAGAGATTAACTGGACAATAGTAGATACAACGTAGCGTTCCGATTTCAAAATAGTAGTATCTTTTCTTGTTTGTGCAAGCTTTCACACTGTAATGGTTGCCGGTGCTGTGATACGCGGGTACTCATCATCAAATTCCTTCCACTCTTTCGTAAAAATCTATATCTATCTCTATATATACAGGGTGTCCCAAAAAAATGTATCGAACGTTTGATCGTTAATATCTCTCTTCCCAAGAAGTCTTTTGCCTTGCTTCAGGCACCGTTTTGTAGAGCTGGCTACAACTTAGATTTGCATTATAAAACGAATCACCCATCTCTCTTTATTACTGTAGGATTACGATAGAAACTTGAAACATATGGTGTCAATGTGGAAAAAGCTGCCGTTTTAAAATTTTTCAAAAATGTGAAAACTTGTGTATTGGGGTTTTATGGACGCTGACTTCAATACTCAACTATTCACAAGATTACGAAGCTTTCTAAACGGTGTAACCGCACTTTTTAGTAACATTGAAGAAATGGCCGCTACCTCTTACCTGGCATAACTCTTCAGTGAAGCACATAATAAGTTGGGAAATTTACAATTATAATCAGCAACTCTAATTAGCTTAGTGTAAAAGCTTTCAGGCTGTTTTGTTTCCTTTCTAAAGCAAAATATGGCCTTATTGCTTAAAACCCTCTTTGAAGTTTCTACCGTAATCCTACAGTAATGAAGATAAAGGTCTTTCTATAATGCAAATCTAAGTGTTGAAGCCAGCTCTACAGATTGGTATCTGATGCAAGGGAAGAGACTTCTTTAGAAGAGAGATATCAACGATAAACCTTCGATACATTTTTTTGGGACCCCTGTATATAACTCAATGTCTGTGAGGATGTTTGTTTAGCTGTTCGTTCGTTATAGAATCGCCAGCCGTTGAACCGATCGAGCTGAAACTCGCACACATATGTTTTCGACCTCGGCGGTGGTTTATAGCTACTTTTTACGGCGATTCGCAGGGTCTTTCTATTGATTTATTGATTTGTTCACTAGATCTGGGAAAATGAAAGTCTGACGTCGTGCTCTAACCAATCACTTTCCAATAAACATGTAAGCAGAGGTAGTAAACATTCTAATCTTAAGGTGACAGGATGCAGCGGGTTCGTCTCGAAGCGCTTTTCGCGCACTTTAGAAGCTAAAAAGTGTAAGTATGATCGGGCGAGCTGCCGACTTCACTGATTTCAAGGATAAGCTCAACGAGAGAGAGAGAGAGAGTACGAAATATTAGGTCGTTCCGAAAGTAATGTCGCTTTTTTCGAATGAACGCCACTATTCGTGGAATCAAGATTTTCAAGAGATCTTAGAAGCATTCGATGCAGCATTTCATCCTCTTTCTAACGGTTACAATTCCATTGCATAATATTTGGTGAGCTCTCGAAAAATTACCAAAATTTGCGACTCGTGCTTTTTGCCATGGTCAAGTTCGGTTATTTTTTTGAATTTTTGAAAATTCAAAAAATAAAAAATAAAAAATACTTATTCTCCGAAGAAGTACAAGTGACTAATAGATAGAGCAAACCCTACAGGACACAGAGTGATTTTTTTCTTTCCTTAGCTTGCTTCTTAGAGTTTCTGGAACCAATTTTTCAATGCCAACAAATTCCACATTTGATCAACTCAAACCTCACAGAACAACAACCGGCAAGCGACTCGGGTGTCATTCGATGCAGCTTTTTCTCCTCTTTCTAGGGTCGTTTTTTGTTTCCGATTCATCAAGTTTTCCGGGATAAAATCATCGTAATTCAGATTTCTCAGGGCGCCCCAGGCTGTACCCGGAAATTTCGAAAGTTGCTAATCTGAAGCGGTGAATGCTCATTTTGTTCGAAAAAGTAGTGTCAAACCATAATCCGTCTTTGTAAGTTTCAAAATCCGAAGATTTATTGGTGTTTGATGCATTTGTGTCTGAGACGAGTCTGCTGAAATTCGGTGGTTCCATCAAAAAATCTTTACAAAAATTATGACGAGCTCAGTAGAAAAAAGTTGTGCTGTTTCCTGTAGGGTTTGCTCTATCCATCCATTACTTGGACTACTTCCGAGGGTTGTTATTAAAATTTAGAAAATTTGTGAAACTTGGCCTTCTCAAAAGGCACGGGTCGCAGATTTTGATAATTTTTCGAAAGGCTATTAGATTTTGTGCAGTGATCATATAAACATTAGAAAGAGAATGAAATGGTGCATTAAATGCTTCCAGAAGCACTTACACATCTTTGTTCCACGAGATGTGGCGTTCGTTTGAAAAAAGCGGCATTACTTTGGGAACGACCTAATACAATGCTATAACGTGGAGCTTTAACAAGTTTATCCTGAAGATCAGGAAAGTTCGCAACCTCTACAAGAGTCTGGGAGCCGATGACGTATTAGTTAAACTAAGAGTTTCGGGTGAGACCGGGACCATCAGCTGGTAGCTTCCATAGCTCAACGTGCACTATGAACAAGCAAGCTTCCGCTTGTAGAACTCAGGATGAAAATTTTTGGACTTTGACAGCAGGCTTGTGTGCGCTGCATGCTGGAATTTCGACACAACTGCCGGAAGGGAAATAGAGAATGAGCCCCAACTTTTTTGTTTTTCTATCTATAAATCTTCTACACAAGAGTCTTCCAGCACCGAGAAATCATCAGCCGAGCTGAAAGATTTTTATGTAGAAGATATACAGATGGAAGACTACTTTAGAATTAGTGACTGCTGCACTCCTACACTTTCAAATTCATTTCGAAAACACAATGATCATGTCACGCAGGCGTGTCCATTTTTTTTCGCATGTCTTGATGGAATAAGTTTTTGAATGTAGCTACCCCAATAGCAAATTGTAAGCCCTGAGAGGTTGAATGGACTCCAGATTTATTTTGGACTCGCAAGTACACAATTTATAATATTTTATAGAGGGCCGTTGCTGCATTCTTTGGCATAAAGAAGTCAAAACTACTGATGATTTGAAGTTACAGCAATGCAAACTCAGGCGATCTGCATATTATAGAATGGCGGCCGCCATTATTAGGGATTGGCAAATGCTAATTGTGGCGACAACACGTTTGATGCGTATCAATTGGACATGTATAGCTTGTCAGCGATCAATTTCTATGAGCCCAGCCCAGAGATAGCGGTCGGCGATCGTTGTCGTCAGCATCACGCGAGCGATCGTTAGTCGTAGCAACATCAAATACGTGCAAAATCGGCAATTTTTGTCACCAATATCGGCAACAAAAATCGATAGTTATTTGATGCGTATCGATCAAAGGGTTGATATACTCCTCGAGTACGCCTATCAAAAAAGAAAGTAGGACGACATTGCAGCTAATCCATCGCCCACTGACCGTCCCAGTTGGAAAGCTTTTCGATAAGGGACGCAGTCTCGCTAAACCTGTTTGCCGCTGCCTTGCAATGGGTGATGAAGTCATTGAACTTTAAGGAGATGGGCAAAATAATCATATCCCTTGAACCTTCGCTTTGCAACGCATCCCTTCTTTGAACAGCAGCACTGAAGCAGAGAAGATGCTAACAAGGAGCTCAGTAGGGACTCAGTGTATGAAGAGCGCCTTTCAAAAGGAGATGAAATGGAGTTGGAAGATACGCGTAGACGACTTCTCAGCGAAAGGACGGGAATGGAATTGGAAAAGTATCTCTTTTACGGAAGCGTCTTTTCTAAGCGTATCGTGGAAGTTCAATAAACGTAGAGAAAGACTTCAAGGAAAAATTAGCAGGATAAGAAGGGCAGACTAAGTTGCTCTCGAATTCCGAAGGTTATCCCGCCAGCTGACTGACCCCTTCGAACCCATCTGACCCCTCTGGACCTCAGCCATTTCTCTTGACGCTTTGTTACGCCCCTGGAGCTCGGGCTCAAAGCAGACACGTTGGAAGCTCTACGTAACACCCACAGAGCATTGAGTCGTGATTTCAAAATGACTCGACGCAGGCAACATTTTGTCGGACTTCGCAGCACGGATATGAATGTCCTCTTGTGAGCGGAATACGTAAAAGCGAAGCATCGATGAGCTGTCATATTATGAGAAGAATGGGCAACAAATGGACAAAGTTTATCAGATTGAAATTTACCAGAAACAAAACGTTTTCAAGACCACCAATATGATGGGCAGACTTAGACGTGTTCTTAGGACCCTCTGAATTTCGGAGTCACGAATATACACCTAGAGGGGCATCGGCTTGGTCGGAACTTCCATTTGTCCCCACATAAAGTGGATCACTTTGCCAAATCATCTTTATACTTTCTGCTGTTCCCTGCACATCTGATTTTGATACTTCATTACTAGAAACTTACTAGTTCCTCGGCAGTCATGTAGGATGGCAGTTCTAGACAAGCTGAAACAGCAGTGCTTGGGTTCAATCTTCCTCTTGGCCCAAGAACCCACCATCTTGAAACGACTTTCTGATCTCACAAACAATGAGAACTTCCAAGAATAGTAAAGACCAGAACATCTTAGTCGTAGGTGCAAGAATGAAGCGAACTGTGGAAAGCATTCCTCTATAAACACTCGTTATCACCAACTTTATCTTGAACAAGCGAGAATTCACTTTGATGGAGCTAACCATTTGTGCAGGTCTGCAATGCAAGAACGTCTTTCGGTGTAGAGATTGATTTTGACAAATACAAAAAGGACGTCACATAATTTTTCTGGAAAGGACGAAATAACTTTTCTCGATTATAAGATGTTCATTTGTTTGGAGATTCATTATAAAAGGTGTCCCAAAAGTATGTAGCTATACACTACTTAATCGTTAATAATTATTAATAATTATTAATTGATCATTGACAATCATTCATCTCCCACGATCTCATCGAGCAGTTATGCTATTTCTAGCTCTGATCTATAATGGTTTCCCAACGACGAATTAAAGGCAGCGTCCGGGCAAAATTTCGAACAAAACTTTTTTCGCTTACCTGGGGCTTATTCTTCCCACTGATTCCAATTTGCAGCTTGCAGAGTACGAAAATGTCGAAAACGGGATGTTTTAGAAGCCGTTGATTTCATGAAAGCTTGCCGCCGAGGTTAAGACGCAGAGTCGTGGTGACCCTACGTCTTGAGTGTGTGCGACATACAGATTCTGGCTATCGATTGAAGGGACGGGCAGGTCGCTGGGGCGTCCCGGTCGCCACTTCTGAAGCGGTTTTCTCGCTTTAGAAGCGAAGTGGTGCAATGCCACTTAGGCAAGAGCTTTATCAGCGCTGGAGCCCGTACACACTAAATTTTCATATCTGCCCGGACGCTGCCTTTATGTCCAAGAAGGTGAGCAATGCTGCTTGTCCACTTTGGAGCCGACTGCGCCTTCTAGCAATATACCGAACAAGGCGCAAGATGAAGAGGGTACACTACTAGCGCAGCTCCATTCGATCCTGGCTGAAAAGGCCCCTGAGGTCTCGCCACTGCTTGACCGTCTGCTTAACATAATCAGGCCAGCTACAACAAAGGACCTTACAGATCAAGAGAAACGCGAGCGATCAATTGTTATCTCTGCGTACCTGAACTGGATGATGTCTTGACATCAGAACGCCAATTATACACTGAGAAGTCCCTTATATCTATTCTGGACAAACTAGATATCGAACCAGTGCGCCACCTCTGCTTCGCAGAGGCTCGCACTGGCTTACTATCTATGTGCCTTACTCATTCTCGTAAAATCGTGGCACTGGAACTCACCGTGCTATGCCGACTACTACGAATAAAATGTAAACAGATTCTCATTTGAAAGCTTTTTCACGTGAGATCGGTAATTTCGTGTGGAGGAAACTTTTCGCAGAAAGACAAACGCAAATTTGAATAAGTTTCTAAATTTTTCATGGCTTGGTAGTTCGCCATAAACGCAATAGTGTCCGTGCTCTACACCTCCGTACGAAAATTTTCTCAAATGCTTGAGTAGAACCTTAGCAAATTGACCATTTACGCAGCCAATTCTTTTTGGCGCCGTTTTCGTTATGTAGTAAACTTTTGACCACTTTTCGGGCTAAACTCCATCGCTTGCACATTTGCTTACCAAACGCACCCACCACTTTGCAAAAAGTGGTGATACGGGCCCAATTTTGCGGGATTGAAGCCAGGTGGATCTGTTTTGCGCGCAATTTTTGAGGGACGCACTCAACGAATCTACTCGTGCTTTTGCATATTGGGCTTTCATGAAGTAGCATGCGCTATGCAAAATTTGAGCTTAGTGGCCGTATTCATCAACGAACCCCGAGGGTTAAACTAACCCTGGAGGGTTAATTTAGCCCTGGAAAGCGTTTAACCCGTATTCATGAAACACAGGGTAGGCTTAACCCTGAGGGTTAAATCTAACCAGGGTTAATTTTACCCCGAAAGCGACTAACCCGTAATCATCAACGAACCGTGAGGGTTAAACTAACCCTGGAGGGTTAAACTTACGTGATTCATCAGGGTTAATTTAACCCTAGCTCAGAGCAAGGTTAACTCTACCCTAACACTTCATACAAACATCTACTCGCATCTAATAGTTTTATAGAAAACGATCAACGAGTGTTGTAGTACTTAGTATTAGCTGTTGTTATAGTAACTAGTTTCAACTTCGTTTCGTGTTCAGATTCGGAGTACATGAAACACTGACTTCGCGAGAAAAAAATCCTAGCTTGGTGACAAATGAATGCAACGAGGAAAAATGGTTGCGCATTCCACTCTGACAAGTGCCAAAACAGAAGAATTCCTATGATAACACGCATTGACCCTTAAAAGAGTAGCACAAGCCCGGTATAAAACGAACTACGCAAAAGAACTTACACGGCACAATTGCACACGTGAAAATAAACCCACGCTGTAAGATTAGATGCTGCACAAATATGCTAGAGATGTATCATAAAAACTAGTGCTACAAGCTTATTCGTTGATTATACTACTACTAGTTGGCTTTCCCGGTCCAGCCCGGGCCATGGTTCACCGCACTGCGAGCCCCCATCCCCATCCCCCCACCCCCGCATGGGTGACTTACCCTGGGACATCCGCTTGGAAACCGCATCCTCGTGATCCTGAGATGAAAATGAGCTTCACCGCCCTCCTTTACATGAGTATGTAAAATGCTTGATTGAACATGATAAACTTTCAATTCCTTAGGAAAATGTAAACAAATCAATAAATCGATAGAACGACCCAACGAATCGCCACAAAAAGTAGCCTATCATTTGCGCAAGGGTCGAAAACATGTGTGTGCAAAGTTTCAGCTTAATCGGTTGAGCGGCGCGCGTTTCTATAACGCACATACCCTCCAAACTGACAATTTTTGAGTTTTATATATATACCAGTGCGTCACCTCTGCTTCGCAGAGGCTCGCACTGGCCCTATTTTCTGTATGCGTTACTCATTCCCGCATAATAATGACATTGAAACTCACCGCGCTATGTAGGCTTAGGCTATCACGAATAATTCGTAAACAACTACTCATTCTTAGAGGTTTTCCATGTAAGGTCGGTATTTTCGCATGGATAAAATCTTTCTTAGAAGAACAGATGCAAATTCAAATAGGCTTTTGGAATTTTTATGGATTGGTAGTCGCCGTAAGGACAATAAACATAGTGGTCTACACCTCTGTGCAAAAATCTTCTCAAATAATCAGGTATAATCTTGAAAAATTGACCATCGAGCAATCAATACTTGTCGGCGTCTTTTTGTAAAGTAGTAGACTTTTGATCCCTTTTTTGGAGCAAAGCCCATGGCTTGCACACTGAGATGCTAAGCACATCCACGACTCTGCAAAAAGTGGTGAAAGTATGAAAGTGGATGATGATGCTTCGCAGAGGATCGCACTGGTCCTACTATATAGTTTTTGAGCAATATCTCCTCTTAAGAAAGGCAAAGTGTGGTACGTCCACAGCAGGTACTGCCTCTATGCACCCCATGGAGATGGTGCCGTGCGGGTCTGCGCGTCCATGCTTGTCCTCAGAGCTAAACAGCGCCCTGCCTCATCTCTCAAATTGCTTTGAACCTCCCCATTCTGACCGGGAAGAATATGATGTAAACAACCATTCATTCTGCGAGGTTTTCATGTGAAACCGGTAAAATTAGCGTGGCGAAACTTTTTGGTGAACGGTTAGTGTAATTTTGAATCCGTTCTATCAATGCGATGTTGGCTGGCTAATTAGAACAACAACAACAGATGCACGCTACATTCCCAGCCTAGAATATTTCCAGCTATACAGTGAGTGTTTTGAAAATGAACAGTTGAGTCATCTCTTTTTGACGCCACTTTTGCACGAAACTAACTTTTTGCTATGTATCTGCGATGAATTCCAGGGCTTAGAAGATGTCCAAGTTAAAAGTCTTACAGTTACTGCAGACTCCTTGCATTAGGGTCTCATTTTTGCCTTAGCAAATGCCTGGTAGATCCGTTTGACTCGCGATTTTCAACCGAAACAGATTCGCTCACTTCTTTACATAATCAACCTGGATGCTGCTGGCGTGCTATAGCCAAAAAATCAGCTCGAAATATTGGCTGCAGCTTGCGCTATGAAATACACTGATTCGCAGAGGCTCGCTGTGTCCTACTCTGTACGCCTTACTCATTCATGTCTTGTGATGACATTGAAACTCACCGGACGATGCCGAATATCACGAATAAAATGTAAACAACTACTCATTCCAAAAGCTTTTCCATGTGAGAACGGTAATTTTGAGAGGACGAAATTTTTCGCAGAAGAACAAATGCAAATTTGAATAGATTCTTGAATTTTTTTCTGGCTAGGTACTTGCTATAAGGACAGTAACACTCTGAGCCACATCTCTGTGCAAAAATCTCCTCAAATGCTCAAGTTAAACCTTGGCAAATCGACCATCGAGCAATCAATGCTTTTCGGCGTCCTTTTTGTAAAGTAGTAGACTTTTGATCCCTTTTTTGGAGCAAAGCCCATGGCTTGCACATTGAGATGCTAAGCACATCCACGACTTTGCAAAAAGTGGTGATATGGATCCGATATGCGGGCCGAAAGCCAATTGGACCCGGCTGACGCGCAATTTCTGAGAGATCCACTTAACAAATCCGCTCGTGCTTTCGCATGGTGGACTTTTATACTGGTAGCATGCGCTATGCAAGATTTGGGCTCAGGACGTTGGCTGGAACTCGCGCTATGAATTTCGTGACAGACAGACATTCAGACACACACACACACACAAAAAAACGTAAACACCCTTAGCGCGTTATTATAGTGGGATAGATAACAGTGAAAGAATAGAAATATAAAGTAAATTAGCGTACTTAGGCATTCTGTGATGTGAGTTTGCACAGCGCACGCATGACTGACGCCTTAACCCTCAGGGTTAGTTTAACCCTCAGGGTTCATTGGCCGTATTCATCAACCATAGGGTTCGTTGATGAATACGGCCACAGGTTCGTTGATCGATACGGGTAGATCGCGTTCCGTGGTAAACCCTAGCCTATGGTTGATGAATACGGCCAATGAACTTTAAGGGTTAAACTAACCCTGGAGGATAAGCTTAACCCTCAGGGTTCGTTGATGAATACGGCCACAGGACGTTGGCTGAAAACTGCTGTACGAATTTCGTAACAGACACACTCACACACAGACACACACACAAAAACACGTAAACACCCTTAGCCCGTTATTATACAATGATCGGGGAAATCAAGCGGTAATAGGCCACGTTTGATAAAGTGCGTTTTCTCCTTCCAGCAGTTCTACTGCGACGCTCTTAAAAAAGCTCCGCATTTACGTACTATACCCGGCTTTGAACAGATATACATTCGCAGGTCTATGACCGCGAAGAAAAAGATCGCGAAAAGGTTGTAGGCAGCAAGCGTATGAGCTGAATAGTAAAGAACATGGTGGTGGCAGGGTCTGGGTCTATAGGGGGCAACTTACCAGAGCAACAGTCATTCCAAAAATCAAGGCTTTATCGCAAAAAAAAACTGAATATCTGCTCGGATTCCTCCACGATGTCATGTTTATTATTGAATGCTAAAGTTTTACAAATAAGTTCGTTGAATTTTATCACTTCATCCATCTCCACATACCTCACTTCTTTTTGTCACCGAATCCTGGCTCAATAGCAATATATCTGATGCGGAAGTTTTGGGTAATCTTCCATACTGCATTTAATCGCATGGGATCGCAAACAGAAAAGGGGTGGAGGAGTATGCGTACTCATGCGTACTTATTCGATTTCATAGCCTTTCGCAGCATTGACCAACGGCTTTCTTTATCCACTGATCTACTAGTTTTTGACCTATTTGTCAATTTCGCTGAGAATTTAAGATTTTTATTTGTTTACCGGCCACCCAGTCAAACGTCCTCTCAAGATAAAGAGCTTATTGGTGTTCTAGAATGTTTGGCTACGTCTGCGATGAATATTCTTTTCTTAGGACACTTCAATCAGTAATGTTAAGTGGTCCGAGATGAAGGCATTTTCATCCTTTTCTTCCCGCGTCCTATCATTTGTTGAATGTCTGGGACTCTCATAACTTGTCAAAACTCCCACCAGGAATGCGTCAATTTTAGACCTCGTTTTTGCGAGATATAACATCGTACTCAAAGTTCAGATACTTCCCCCTTACAATGGAGATCACGGCATTATATCTTTTCACGTGGCCTTGTCTACTTCGGTCTTTGCGATATCTTTAAGCGACTGCTCTAAAGCTGACACGACTTCCATAGAAAACGTATTGTCCAGCATTGATTGGCTCAGCGTATTCGATGGATATTCCGACATAGATGAAGCCTACGATTGCTTTCTCCATATAGTCCAAGACTTGATTTCAAATTACGTTCCCTTTAAGCAAATCAGTCCACCTTTTCTGAGATATCCACGTCACATAAAAGACCTCTGGCTCCATCAATTGAGACTGTTTTTGAGCCTTCCAAATCCTTTGAACAATAAGAGTACAAGCATGTTTTTAAAGAGCTATCATTTCATTTGAAACGCTTCTTGAAACAGAGGGAAAAGAAATTGGCCTTCTAAAGTTCACGGTCGCAACCTCTGGACCTGAAAAAGAATCTGAAAGGAAATAAGTTCCTTGGGCTTCTGCAAGTAAATTTGGAAATATTCATCATACTCCTACTTTCAAAGCAAAGCTTTTGCAGATTATTTTGCAAGTATATTCTCCAACCGTTCCGAAGCTTGTCCTATATTGTTTGGTTGATCCTCGAATTCTTGCTCTCTACCAAAAATACATCCTTACATTGTACGAAAACTTCTGAGGAAAGTTGCCCAGCACTATCGATAACATCTGATAATATCCCAGCTATCTCTACAAGATGATGATTTGTCCCTTCCATTAACGCATATTTTCAACATATCCTTATTGGATGCAGAAGTGCCTCACCTATGGAAAACTGCTATTATCACCCCGTTACCGAAGACCTCTCTTAACCCTCAGCTCTCCGATTATAGATCAATAAGTATTTTTCCAACACCTTGCAAAATACTTGAGAATATTATAACAAAGAATCTGCTGCAACGGTCTGAGAAGATACATTACCTTTCAGAGCAACAGCACGGTCGATCTATCGGTACAAGCTCCTCGACTGTCAGTAATGGACAGTAGCGCTGAGCCTGAACCAATCTAAAGATGCTGTTTATTTCGACCTGAGTAAAGGTCGAGTAAAGGTCGAAATAAACAGCATTTCGACCATTTGATACCGTTGATCATAATCTTTTTTAGCCAAATTGGAGGGCTTAGGGATCAGAGGATCTCAGTTAATATGGTTTATATCCTACCTTAGCAGGAGAAAGTTTTCGGTTCGAGTTCTTGACAAAATTTTTATGACAAGAGACTGCAAATCCGGTGTTTCACAGAGCAGTGTCTTGTCACCCATCTTATTCGTTGTCAACACCATAGATTTACACCCTTTTCTTATCCCCAGATCAAAATTGCTGGATATCTCAAGATGTTAAAATTTATATCGCCTATGACCAGCTTGACAAGGCTAATTCCAATATAGCACTACGAAGCTCGACTTCTCAGATGACAACTTAAACTGACATGTGGAATATCAAAGCAAACTATTCCAAGAGCTGCACCATTCCCATTGGAAGAACACTCGCTGAACCAAAATCAAAAATTTTGGCTTCGATTTTGGTAAAAGATTTAGGCATATATGCTGACTCTAAATCGAAATATTCTAATCATATAGATAACATTACATCTCGAGCGACACAAGTGCTTTATGCACTAATGCGCACCGCTCAATCTTCCGATCCTAAAGTACTTGTGAAAATCTACAAAACCTTTGTCCTTCCATTAGTTGAATACTGCAGCTAGTGTGGACCAACCTTGAAAAATGACATTGAAAAAAAATAGAAAAAATAAATCTTCACAAAAATCGTTTTCTACCATGCCTTTCCCAACGTAAATTATCCTTTTATACCTGATTACAAGACTAGAATACATAAATTAGGTCTCAAGACATTCTTTTACAGAAGATTCTCAGCAGATATGTTGATGGCCAAAATTCTTCGTGCTGAGATAGGTCTAAAACCAAGTAGATACTGGGTATTTCGACCCATCAATAAAAGACTAGCTTCTTTCAACTGGACTCTTTCTATATTTGGCAGGTACAACGAAGCAACCTCACTATTGAACAAGCTACCGCCTTCTTTCTTATCTTTACAATCAATTGCTCACTTGAAGAAAGTAGATATTCTTCAACTACTGAGGATGGAGGATGTTGTATGATCTTATCTTTTCACCATATTTTGCGAATGAGATCCAAGTCTTTCTTGCTCTTTTCTGCTTTCTAATCGTTATCACCTCTACCACTATGAACTGTTTTTCTTTTCGCATTGAAGTAGTCCCTATTTCATCTATATAGCTAAAATGTATCAAATCAATCATGCACTAGTTCAGTCCAGCGTAATGATTCACTAGTCACTTGTTTGACGCTTTGCTGTCTTAACCGCATTTTCATGGGTTTTTGACCTTTAGCAATTTTGTTTGAAATCGATTTTAGGATGATAAGATCGTACAGTCCATGCAATTATCTAATATATCTCTTTTGAATTTTAAGTAATTCTAGATCTTTATAAAACACTATATATGTGTTATAGCTGCCCATCTGGCAATAACAATCGCGCCTCTTGACATACATTCTTTTATACCTCCTATGTCAGTTTTTCTAATATCTGACTTGCTTAATGCTAGACTTCTTCTGCCCCAAAGGTCACAACGAACTGTGCCAAAAAACTATTCAATGACCTTTTTATATTTTTTTAATGAACTTACTCCATGATATCATGCTCTCAATTTGATTTTATAATTATTCCGTCAATTTTTAACTTTTTTGTTTTTGTATATTTTTTTACTGTATCTTATTAATAAACTATGAATTTTCTGCTCTCTTGATCGATATATAATATGTGGCAGTAGCGCGACCTCTGAGGTAATTCTCGCAACTCAGCGCAATGAGGTGCGAGGCTGCTGCGAAAATCTCTCTGCGAGAGGTTGCGACGACAAGAGCACGCTTACGCTCAACCGCGGCATTGGCGCCAGCTCTGGCGGCTGGCTGCGCTAGCAGGCGGCTGCCTGGGTAACACTTGCTACGCACCCCTCTAGTATTGTGATAATAGGTGCCATATATAAGCCATGACAGAAGTTAACATTCGGAAAGGAGGTCTATAACCTGCAAGTCGCCCCCTAAGTAGCCCGGTTCTACATTCGCATGGACTCCGCGGGGGGCAGCCAACATAAACGATAGGTTGTGCCAGCCATATGCGCTGCGTAGGTCAGATCTCTTTCAAATTCCATATTTACGCTATCATGATATCTAGAAATATGGAAAAAGTGCTAGAAGCTCCATATACCCTAATTTTTACTGTTCGACACATTTTCAATACAGTTTAGAACATATAGCTTCAAAAAATAAGACTTTATGTGCGACATTTTGACAACCACTGGAGTACAGTATGCTTATTGCCAGCTATCGTTCATCTTGGCATACACCCGACTCCGCTCACCCAACGGCAAGAGGCCGCCGCAGCGTTCAAATTCGTCTACGTGCAATCTGGAGAGCTTTCAAAAAAGCTCTTTTTGTCATTCTAAAGCGCTGCAAACCTCATATATGAAATCAGCGTCCTGCGAAAGCCCAAAAATCGAATTCTTACCGGGAACTGTTTTTGAAGAGAAATGGTTGGGATTTTCTTTCTATCCTGAGTTTCTTAGGCCACTTAGACCTAAGCCATATAGCTTACTCTACTTTTATATAGTCACTCATCCGTCCTATCATATCCACAATATTACCCTTTAGCCTATCCGACGAATGAAAATGAAAAGATATATACCAGTCGAACTGCATATGTCGCACTTCTCTAAATAATTTTCGAATTCCTGAGCAGATATGAATTGTGCGATAACGTTCTCAATTCAAAATGATTTAATTACTATAAATGTGCAGGTCAGTCTTGTAAAAACTGTCGCATTGCATTTTTTAGATTTAAGGGTCATAAGCTGTTAGACAGCTATCAAGGCGTGTTGAGTTCGCTAACCCTGCTACAACTTCTATTGCACAGACTAGGCTTTATGCTATCATAGGAAGAAACTGTGCAAAATATGAAAATATAATAAGATAAGCAAAATGTATAGAATACTGGGTTTGGAAAAGCGCGTAAATGAGCATTTTGTGCATGAACAGTATGTAGAATACGAAAAAGCAAGAGAAGAAAGCAATCAATTACGGTTCAAACGGTTTTGCTTTTAGATACACCACTTCATTCTAAACCATTGCCCTCCAGGATCTCTTTTGTTGTACATAGTACAACAGTGCTAGTGTTTTATTGTTGATGATCTTTGCTCAAGGCTGTGCTGGTTGTCTTTCTCCTTTGGAATAGTACTAGATTTCTGATAAATTTTTTGTGTGTTCATTGCCTTTCTATGTTTTAACTCATATAGCACTCACATGATGCTCGAGATGTGAAGGCACGGATGAAGGAAGTGTTTTCCACGAGGCTAATGATAATCCTAAGTAGCTTATCACAATCTCAGTTTTAGTCGCATTTAATTCAACTTTTGGTTGCATGGTCTGCCTTGTAAGCAAGACAAGGGATGATTGTATAATTATATCGACGAAGACGACGTTCGGGTTGATCACCCATTGAGTCACTTAATGGGATTAAAAAATCGTAATAGAGGGCACCACTAGAACGTATCGCATAACATAGCATTCTAACAACACAGTGCGTGATCTTTACTTGGATTTTCTGCTTTTTCAGTTTTGGTGATCTTTTCTTCCGATTCGCAGTGGTTCTCAGAGATACCTTCTGCTTGCCCAAAGGAAAATTCTGCGTTGAATATCACGGGTACCTCTGAAGGTTAAGCCGGAGTCAGACGCTCCCGAAATCGGGAGGTTGTAGTGGATAAAGAAAGCTGGTGCACAGAGATATCAACGTGGTCAAGGTCGACCCAGTGTTTCCACAGATGAATTGAATACTGAAGATCGGCTCGGCTCACTATATTCCCGACTTCCCGTCTAAACAAAGACGAAAATGCCGAATTCAACTGAGCAGCTATGATTGAGTCAACTGCTCAAGAAAATGTCGGCCGAAAACATTACTGCATCAGGGTCTTGAAGCTATTAAACACTAGAATTGTTGACATTATTTTTCGTTCTTTCGTAAGATGCGTATTATCACACTTATGTTCGAGCGGCTCACCTAGATCACACAGCACAGTACAGTCTTCAGCGACGTAAAAAAAGAGATTCACAGTCAGATCAAATAATGATGGAAAGTTATAGGACTTAATCGGCCCCTTGCGAAGAAAAGCAGCACAGAGGCTCAGCTCTTGCGTTCATACATCTACACTTACAGTAATAATTCTGTTCATTAGGGGTGGTGCTTCTCAGGAGTGCTTTTTTCTTCCTTCGTAATTTCCGTTCCTGCTTGCTTGGGAGAACTTTTCTTTGGTATGAGATTAGCAGTAAGCATCTTCTCCAACTTGATAATAGGCACCTCAAAGAGGCAGCTCCAAAAGAAAGCGAACACATAGGAGACGACGACTGTTGGAATACCCGCGTATATGTACTGTAAAAGTGCGCTCAAATGCAAATATAATGTCTTCAGCGCGTACCGATCGCCAAATTGAGACGAAATGTGATGGCCGATCATCTAGGTTAAGAATGTATGTGATGAAGAAAAAGTGCACAATGTAACCGCTATAGGAAAGTTTGCCCAAAGGCTGCCACATTGGATGGTCCATAAATTCAGCGATGATGCCTAGAACAAAATAAATATGAATTTGTTGGATTGAAATTCTGTCGCTTTTGTACCTCCCCATCCCAAATGATTTGCTATAATGACCCAGGATACTGCTAGTGACCAACCAAATCTTGAAAAGTTGTTGTAGGTTCCGCTCACCACAGTGCTAAATAGCAAAAGCTAAGAAAGTGCAGTGATAGAGTTTTCACTTCTATAACAACAGGAAAATGCACAATCAAACGATTTGGATAATCGCAGTCAAAAGCACCGTCCACCCTAAGTTGAGTTTTTAACTCCAAGACGGCACCGCCTTCCCCATCCATGCCCTCCCATCCGTGCGCGCCCATCCGATCACCGTTCCGGAAAGCGGCCTGGGTTTCCGGAACGGGGATTGTCTGGATTTTCGCGGACTCTCGACTTCATACTCGGTATCAGGGACATGAGAAGACCCTGAAACGACAAAACCTGGAAATTGTGAATCTGGATGGACGATGCCTTTAAGCAGTCCTGACAAGAATCTATCCCAGACAGAGTGAAAAATGGTCTTGAATTTGTTACAGTAAGTTTTAAGCAAGTTTATGCGGAAATTGGACTGGCGGGAGTCCGCTTCGCAACGATTCGCGCCGCTTTGCAGTCTGCGTCTCTTCATTCTACATAATCTATCTCGCTGAGCCAGTGGCGTTGCAGACGCGCTGCTCCACTTGGAATGTTGCTCCGGGTTGAAAAAGACTGTAAATCATTTACCTCCAGTAATTCTCTCCTTTTATATACTGATGCGGACCGTAGAGAGATGCTAATGCAGTTGCTGCAGCCAGTACCCAAAGAGACACGACAGATAACTGCAAGGTGCATGAATAACAACATCACGCCTCTACAGAAGCTTTACGTTATTTAGTTTTGGTTTTTTCCCAGAAGCAAGGAAATATCCAACTGCAATTCCGACTAAGTATGGCGTACAACGACTCCAAGGCTTCTGATAATACAGATCAAAAAAGTCTGCAATCTTCCTGAAAAAGTGGGGAACATCCCACGTTTACAATATAGCTTGTAAGAATCACTTACGATCCAAAATTCTCTGCATCATTCATCGCGAAAGCTGTCATCATGATTGCGGGGAAGCCATGTGAGATAGTGAGATAGTATACATATGCTATGCTAGCGGCTATGCACAAGCATATTAGTACATAGCCTGAACTATTAGTGTTCTCTGTGTTTTGCAAAGAATTTTTGAGTACCGGCGATCCATGACATGTACAGCATAATGAGAAACACTGGAGCAACAAGATAGAGCTGAGTATCAACAGCGAGGTACCACGTTATGCCGTAACAATTCCAAAAAAAGTGTTTAGCAGACGGGGGAAAGCAGATGTTAATAGGCACACCTGTGTCATATCAAAAAAATTGTTGATATAAAAAAGATTATGCCACCAATACTTTTCACAAGATTGGTATCCTGTGGCTAATGCGCCCCCCGCAGATATAGCCCACGGTCCATTGATTAGCGGAGACAGAGTCACATAGAACCAGATAAATACCATTATAGGAGGTGTTAGTCTGAAATAAGTAAAAATATAGCATTAAAGCTTAAATGAGTACCCCGCATATTTCTTTAAAATCTGAGCATCTTTTCTGCTAACACACAAAGCAAATTTTAGATACTCTGTGGAGTATGTA
>CATQJL010000316.1:35397550-35434148 GCA_958299035.1 Cylicocyclus nassatus
AAAGAATCTGCTGCAACGGTTTGAAAAGATGCATTGCCTTTCAGAGCAACAGCACGGTCGATCTATCGGTACAAGCTCCTCGACTGTCAGTAATGAACAGTAGCGCTGAGCCTGAACCAATCTAAAGATGCTGTTTATTTCGACCTGAGTAAAGGTCGAAATAAACAGCATTTCGGCCATTTGATACCGTTGATCATAATTTTTTTTAGCCAAATTGGAGGGCTTAGGGATCAGAGGATCTCAGTTAAGATGGTTTATATCCTACCTTAGCGGGAGAAAGTTTTCGGTTCGAGTTCTTGACAAAATTTTTATGACAAGAGACTGCAAATCCGGTGTTTCACAGAGCAGTGTCTTGTCACCCATTATTCGTTGTCAACACCATAGATTTACCCCCTTTTCTTATCACTGATCCCCAGATTAAAATTGCTGCATATCTCAAGATGTTGAAATTTATATCGCCTATGACCAGCTTGACAAGGCTAATGCCAATATAGCACTACGAAGCTCGATTTCTCAGATGATAACTTAAACTGACATGTGGAATATCAAAGCAAACTATTCCAAGAGCTGCACCATTCCCATTGGAACAACACTCGCTGAGCCAAAATCAAAAATTTTGGCTTCGATTTTGGTAAAAGATTTAGGCATTTATACTGACTCTAAATTGAAATATTCTAATCGTATAGATGACATTACATCTCAAGCGACACAAGTACTTTATGCACTAATGCGCACCGCTCAATCTCTGATCCTAAAGTATTTGTGAAAATCTACAAAACCTTTGTCTTTCCATTAGTTGAATACTGCAGCTAGTGTGGAATCCAACCTTGAAAAATGACATTGAAAAAAATAGAAAAAATAAATCTTCACAAAAATCGTTTTCTACTATGCCTTTCCCAACGTAAATTATCCTTTTATACCTGATTACAAGACTAGAATACATAAATTAGGTCTCAAGACACTTTTCTACAGAAGATTCTCAGCAGATATTTTGATGGCTCTCAAAATTCTTCGTGCTGAGGTAGGTTTAAAACCTAGTAGATACTTGGTATTTCGATCCATCAATGAAAGACGAGCTTCTTTCAACTTGACTCTTTCTATATTTGGCAGGTACAACGAAGCAACCTCACTATTAAACAAGCTACCGCCTTCTTTCTTATCTTCACAATCAAATGCTCACTTGAAGAAAATAGATATTCTTCAACTACTGAGGATGGAGGATGTTGTATGATCTTATCTTTTCACCATGTTTTGCAGATGAGATGCAAGTCTTTCTTGCTCTTTTCTGCTTTCTAATCGTTATCACCTTTACCACTATGAACTGTTTTTCTTTTCGCATTGAAGTAGCCCCTATTTCATCTATATAGCTAAAATGTATCATATCAATCATGCACTAGTTCAGTCCAGCGTGATGATTCACTAGTCACTTGTTTGACGCTTTGCTGTCTTAACTGCATTTTCATGGGTTTTTGACCTTTAGCGATTTTGTTTGGAATCGATTTTAAGATGATAAGATCGTACAGTCCATGCAATTATCTAATATATCTCTTTTGAATTTTAAGTAATTCTAGATCTTTATAAAACACTAAATATGTGTTATAGCTGCCCATCTGGCAATAACAATCGCGCCTCTTGACATACATTCTTTTGTACTTCCTATGTCAGTTTTTCTAATATCTGACCTGCTTAATGTTAGAATTCTTCTGCCCCAAAGGTCACAACGAATTGTGCCAAAAAACTATTCAAAGACCTTTTTATATTTTTTATGAACTTACTCCATGAAATCATGCTCTTAATTTGATTTTATAATTATTCCGTCAACTTTTAACTTTTTTGGTTTTTGTATTATACTGTATCTTATTAATAAACTATAAATTTTCTGCTCTCTTGATCGATATATAATATGTGGCAGTAGCGCGATTTCTGAGGTAATTCTCGCAACTCAGCGCAATGAGGTGCGAGGCTGCTGCGAAAATCTCTCTGCGAGAGGTTGCGACGACGAGAGCGCGCTTACGCGCAGCCGCGGCGTTGGCGCCAGCTCTGGCGGCTGGCTGCGGTACCAGGCGGCTGCTTGGGTAACACATGCTTACGAAAGAACGAAAAATAATGTCAACAATTCTAGTGTTTAATAGCTTCAAGACCCTGATGCAGTAATGTTTTCGGCCGACATTTTCTTGAGCAGTTGACTCAATCATAGCTGCTCAGTTGAATTCGGCATTTTAGTCTTTGTTTAGACGGCAAGTCGGGAATATAGTGAGCCGAGCCGATCTTCAGTATTCAAGTCATTTGTGGAAACACCGGGTCGACCTTGACCACGTTGATATCTCTGTGCACCAGCTTTGTTTATCCACTACAACCTCCCGATTTCGGGAGCGTCTGACTCCTGCTTAACCTTCAGAGGTACCCTTGATATTCAACGCAGAATTTTCCTTTGGGCAAGCAGAAGGTATTTTTGAGAACCACTGCGAATCGGAAGAAAAGATCACCAAAACTGAAAGAGCAGAAAATCCAAGTAAAGATTACGCACTGTGTTATTAGAATGCTATGTTATGCGATACGTTCTAGTGGTGCCCTCTATTACGATTTTTCAATCCCATTAAGTGACTCAATGGGTGAGCAACCCGAACGTCGCCTTCGTCGATATAATTATACAATCATCCCTTGTCTTGCTTACAAGGCAGACCATGCAACCAAAAGCTGAATCAAATGCGACTGGAACTGAGATTGTGATAAGCTACTTAGGATTATCATTAGCCCCGTGAAAACACTTCCTTCATCCGTGCCTTCACATCTCGAGCATCATGTGAGTGCTATATGAGTTGAAACATAGAAAGGCAACGAACACACAAAAAATTTATCAGAAATCTAGTACTATGTCCAAAGGAGAAAGACAACCAGCACAGCCTTGAGCAAAGATCATCAACAATGAAACGCTAGCACTGTTGTACTACGTACAACAAAGGAGATCCTGGAGGGCAATGGTTTAGAATGAAGTGGTGTATCTAAAAGCAAAGCCGTTTAAACCGTAATTGATTGCTTTCTTCTCTTGCTTTTTCGTATTCTACATATTGTTCATGTACAAAATGCTCATTTACGCGCTCTTCCAAACCCAATTCTATACATTTTGCTTATCATTCTATAATAAAGAATGGCAAGGTTTTGCACTTACATGTTGACAAGTTGCGGACTGAGGCGAGTGATTGCGGTGGGTGCGGAGGGTACAGATCTTATTATATTTTCATATTTGGCACAGTTTCTTCCCATGATAGCGTAAAGCCTAGTCTGTGCAATAGAAGTTGTGGAGCAGGGTTAGCGAACTCAACACGCCTTGATAGCTGTTTAACGGCTTATGACCCTTAGATCTTAAAAGTGCAATGCGACAGTTTTTACAAGACTGACTTGCACATTTATAATAATTAAATCATTTTGAATTGAGAACGTTATCGCACAATTCATATCTGCTCAGGAATTCGAAAATCATTTAGAGAAGTGCGACATGCACTTCGACTGGTATATATCTTTTCATTTTCATTCGTCGGATTTAGTAAGTGGCCAGATAACCCGTTCATAGGCTAAAGGGTAATATTGTGGATATGTTAGGACGGATGAGTGACTATATAAAAGTAGTAGTAAGTTATATGGCTTAGGTCTAAGTGGCGTAAGAAACTCAGGAGAGAAAGAAAATCCCAACCATTTCTCTTCAAAAACAGTTCCCGATAAGAATTCGATTTTTGGGCTTTCGCAGGACGCTGATTTCATATATGAGGTTTGCAGCGCTTTAGAATGACAAAAAGAGCTTTTTTGAAAGCTCTCCAGATTGCACGTAGACGAATTTGAACGCTGCGGCGGCCTCTTGCCGTTGGATGAGCGGAGTCCATGCGAATGTAGAACCGGGCTACTTAGGGGGCGACTTGCAGGTTATAGACCTCCTTTCCGACTGTTAACTTTCATCGCTCATATACGGCACCTATTATCACAATACTAGAGGGGTGCGTAGCAAGTGTTACCCAAGCAGCCGCCTGGTACCGCAGCCAGCCGCCAGAGCTGGCGCCAACGCCGCGGCTGCGCGTAAGCGCGCTCTCGTCGTCGCAACCTCTCGCAGAGAGATTTTCGCAGCAGCCTCGCACCTCATTGCGCTGAGTTGCGAGAATTACCTCAGAAATCGCGCTACTGCCACATATTATATATCGATCAAGAGAGCAGAAAATTTATAGTTTATTAATAAGATACAGTATAATACAAAAACCAAAAAAGTTAAAAGTTGACGGAATAATTATAAAATCAAATTAAGAGCATGATTTCATGGAGTAAGTTCATAAAAAATATAAAAAGGTCTTTGAATAGTTTTTTGGCACAATTCGTTGTGACCTTTGGGGCAGAAGAATTCTAACATTAAGCAGGTCAGATATTAGAAAAACTGACATAGGAAGTACAAAAGAATGTATGTCAAGAGGCGCGATTGTTATTGCCAGATGGGCAGCTATAACACATATTTAGTGTTTTATAAAGATCTAGAATTACTTAAAATTCAAAAGAGATATATTAGATAATTGCATGGACTGTACGATCTTATCATCTTAAAATCGATTCCAAACAAAATCGCTAAAGGTCAAAAACCCATGAAAATGCAGTTAAGACAGCAAAGCGTCAAACAAGTGACTAGTGAATCATCACGCTGGACTGAACTAGTGCATGATTGATATGATACATTTTAGCTATATAGATGAAATAGGGGCTACTTCAATGCGAAAAGAAAAACAGTTCATAGTGGTAAAGGTGATAACGATTAGAAAGCAGAAAAGAGCAAGAAAGACTTGCATCTCATCTGCAAAACATGGTGAAAAGATAAGATCATACAACATCCTCCATCCTCAGTAGTTGAAGAATATCTATTTTCTTCAAGTGAGCATTTGATTGTGAAGATAAGAAAGAAGGCGGTAGCTTGTTTAATAGTGAGGTTGCTTCGTTGTACCTGCCAAATATAGAAAGAGTCAAGTTGAAAGAAGCTCGTCTTTCATTGATGGATCGAAATACCAAGTATCTACTAGGTTTTAAACCTACCTCAGCACGAAGAATTTTGAGAGCCATCAAAATATCTGCTGAGAATCTTCTGTAGAAAAGTGTCTTGAGACCTAATTTATGTATTCTAGTCTTGTAATCAGGTATAAAAGGATAATTTACGTTGGGAAAGGCATAGTAGAAAACGATTTTTGTGAAGATTTATTTTTTCTATTTTTTTCAATGTCATTTTTCAAGGTTGGATTCCACACTAGCTGCAGTATTCAACTAATGGAAAGACAAAGGTTTTGTAGATTTTCACAAATACTTTAGGATCAGAGATTGAGCGGTGCGCATTAGTGCATAAAGTACTTGTGTCGCTTGAGATGTAATGTCATCTATACGATTAGAATATTTCAATTTAGAGTCAGTATAAATGCCTAAATCTTTTACCAAAATCGAAGCCAAAATTTTTGATTTTGGCTCAGCGAGTGTTGTTCCAATGGGAATGGTGCAGCTCTTGGAATAGTTTGCTTTGATATTCCACATGTCAGTTTAAGTTATCATCTGAGAAATCGAGCTTCGTAGTGCTATATTGGCATTAGCCTTGTCAAGCTGGTCATAGGCGATATAAATTTCAACATCTTGAGATATGCAGCAATTTTAATCTGGGGATCAGTGATAAGAAAAGGGGGTAAATCTATGGTGTTGACAACGAATAATGGGTGACAAGACACTGCTCTGTGAAACACCGGATTTGCAGTCTCTTGTCATAAAAATTTTGTCAAGAACTCGAACCGAAAACTTTCTCCCGCTAAGGTAGGATATAAACCATCTTAACTGAGATCCTCTGATCCCTAAGCCCTCCAATTTGGCTAAAAAAAATTATGATCAACGGTATCAAATGGCCGAAATGCTGTTTATTTCGACCTTTACTCAGGTCGAAATAAACAGCATCTTTAGATTGGTTCAGGCTCAGCGCTACTGTTCATTACTGACAGTCGAGGAGCTTGTACCGATAGATCGACCGTGCTGTTGCTCTGAAAGGCAATGCATCTTTTCAAACCGTTGCAGCAGATTCTTTGTTATAATATTCTCAAGTATTTTGCAAGGTGCTGGAAAAATACTTATTAGTCTATAATCGGAGAGCTGAGGGTTAAGACAGGTCTTCGGTAACGGGGTGATAATAGCAGTTTTCCATAGGTGAGGCACTTCTGCATCCATATGTTGAAAATATGCGTTAATGGAAGGGACAAATCATCATCTTGTAGCAGCGGCGTACCGAGGGGGGGGGGGGGGGCCGGGGGGGGGGGGGCGCGCCCCCCCCCCCCCGAGAACGGGTCGCGAAATTTTTGAAAGTTACTTGCATGAGCTATAAAAATGTGCAAATGACTTGTTTATTTTTGTAAACAAATAAAATAATTTTTAAAATTTTTTAAAAATTCAAATTAGCCTTATAAAAAATTTTTTTTCGGGGGCGTGGCTGACGCCATGCCCCCTTTTTCCAGATTTTAGGGGTTGAGGGCCCGCAAAATTGTTGAGAAGCCCCTCTAAAATTTTTTCGGAGTGCGCGGCTAACGCCACGCACCTTCATTTAAAAAATTTTTTTGCCGCGCCCCCCCCCCGGGCCGAAATCCTGGGTACGCCACTGTCTTGTAGACCTAGCTGGGATATTATCAGATGTTATCGATAGTGGTGGGCAACTTTTCTTAGAAGTTGTCGTACAATGTAAGGATCTATTTTTGGTAGAGAGCAAGAATTCGAGGATCTACTAAACAATATAGGACAAGCTTCGGAAGGGTCGGAGAATATACTTGCAAAATAATCTGCAAAAGCTTCGCTTTGAAAGTAGGAGTATGATGAATATTTCCAAATTTACTTGCAGAGGCCCAAAGAACTTATTTCCTTTCAGATTCTTTTTCAGGTATGTCCAGAGGTTGCGACCGTGAACTTTACTGGCCATTTTCTTTTCCCTCTGTTTCAAGAAGCGTTTCAAATGAAATGATAGCTCTTTAAAAACATGCTTGTACTCTTATTGCTCAAAGGATTTAGAAGGCTTAGAAACAATCTCAATTGATGGAGCCAAAGGTCTTTTATGTGACGTGGATATCTCAGAAAAGGTGGACTGATTTGCTTAAAGGGAACGTAATTTGAAATCAAGTTTTGGACTATATGGAGAAAGCGATCGTAGGCTTCATCTATGTCAGAATATCCATCGAATACGCTGAGCCAATCAATGCTGGACAATACGTTTTCTATGGAAGTCGTATCAGGTTTAGAGCATTCGCTTAGAGATATCGCAAAGACCGAAAGTAGACAAGGCCACGTGAAGATATAATGCCGTGATCTCCATTGCAAGGGGGAAGTATCTGAACTTTGAGTACGATGTTATATTTCGCAAAAACGAGGTCTAAAATTGACGCATTCCTGGTGGGAGTTTTGACAAGTTATGAGAGCCCCAGACAATCAACAAATGATAGGACGCCGGAAGAGGTTGAAAATGCCTTCATCTCGGACCACTTAACATTACTGATTGAAGTCTCCCAAGAAAAGAATATTCCTCGCAGACGTAGCCAAATATTCTAGAACACCAATAAGCTTTTTTCTTGAGAGGACGTTTGACTGGGTGGCCGGTAAACAAGTAAAAATCTTAAATTCTCAGCGAAATTGACAAATAGGTCAAAAACTAGTAGATCAGTGGATAAAGAAAGCCGTTGGTCAATGTTGCAAAAGGCTATAGTCAAATCGAATAAGTACGCATGAGTATGCATACTCCTCCACCCCTTTTCTTTTGCGATCACATGCGATTAAATGCAGTATGGAAGATTAAACTTCGGCATCAGATGTATTGCTATTAAGCCAGAACTCGGTGACAAAAAGAAGTGAGGTATGTGGAGGTGGATGAAGTGATAAAATTCAACGAACTTATTTGTCAAACTTCTAGCATTCAATAATAAACATCGTGAAGGAATCCGAGCAGATATTCAGTTTTTTTGCGATAAAGCCTTGATTTTTGAAATGTCTGTTGCTCTGATAAGTTGCCCCTTATAGACCCAGACCCTGCCACCACCATGTTCTTTACTATTCAGCTCATACGCTTGCTACCTACAACCTTTTCGCGATCTTTTTCTTCGCTGGTCATAGACCTGCGAATGTATATCTGTTCAAAGCCGGGTATAGTACGTAAATGCGGAACTTTTTTGAAAGCGCTGCAGTAGAACTGCTGGAAGAAGAAAACGCACTTTATCAAACGTGGCCTGTTACCGCTTGATTTCCCCCATTCTATATATCTCGACTGGTCCGATTTCAATATCTAGTTTGTGCAGAATAGGTATAAGGGACTTCTCAGTGTGTAAATGGCGTTCTGATGTCAAGACATCATCCAGTTCAGGTACGCAGAGATAACAATTGATCGCTCACGTTTCTCTTGATCCATAAGGCCCTTTGTTGTAGCTGGCCTGATTATGTTAAGCAGACGGTCAAGCAGTGGCGAGGCCTCAGGAGCCTTTCCAGCCATGATCGAATAGAGCTGCGCTAGTAGTGTACCCTCTTCATCTTGTGCCTTGTTCGGTATATTGTTAGAAGGCGCAGTCGGCTCCAAAGTGGACGAAGCAGCATTGCTCACCTTCTTGGACATAAAGGCAGCGTCCAGGCAGATATGAAAATTTAGTGTGTACGGGCTCTAGCGCTGATAAAGCTCTTGCCTAAGTGGCATTGCACCACTTTGCTTCTAAAGCGAGAAAACCGCTTCAGAAGTGGCGACCGGGACGCCCCAGCGACCTGCCCGCCCCTGCAATCGATAGCCAGAGTCTGTATGTCGCACACACTCAAGACGTAGGGTCACCACGACTCTGCGTCTTGACCTCGGCAGCAAGCTTTCATGAAATCAACAGCTTCTGGAACAGCCCGTTTTCGACATTTTCATACTCTGCAAGCTGCATTTTCGGAATCAGTGGGAAGAATAAGCCCCAGGTAAGCGAAAAAAGTTTTGTTCGAAATTTTGCCCGGACGCTGCCTTTAATTCGTCGTTGGGAAACCATCATAGATCAGAGCTAGAAATAGCATAACTGCTCGGTGGGACCGTGGGAGATGAATGATTGTTAATAATCAATTAATAATTATCTATCATAACTTATAATAACGGGCTAAGGTTGTTTACGTGTTTTTGTGTGTGTGTGTGTATGTATGTCTGTGTGTCTGTCTGTAACGAAATTCGTAGAGCGAGTTCCAGCCAACGTCCTGAGCCCAGATTTTGCACATCGCATGCGACCAACATAAGAGCCTACCGTGCGAAAGTACGGATGGTTTTGTTGTGTCGATCCCTCAGAACTTGCGCGTCAAACGGAACCACTTGGGTTCTGGCGAGCAAAATTGGTTCCGTATCACCACTTATTGCAAAGTCGGGGATGTGTTTGGCATGCTGATGTGCAAGCCATGGACTTTAGTCCAAAAAAGTGAACAAAAGTTCACTTCTTTACGAGAACGACGCCGAAAAGAAATGGTTGCGTAAATGATTAATTTACCATGGTTTTACTTGAGCATTCGAGAAGAATTCTGCACAGAGATGTAGCTCACGTTGCCTACTACTCCTTAAGGTAGCTACCAAGCCAGAAAAAGTCCAAAAACCTATTCAAATTTTATTTATTCTTTTGCTAAAAGTTTCATCCACGCGAAATCACCGATCCCACATGAAAAAGCATTTTAAATGGGTAGTTGTTTACATTTTACTCGCGATAATCGGCACTGCGCGGTGAGTTTCATTGCCACCATCAGTCAAGAATGACTAAGGCATATGAAGTAAGACCAGTGCGAGCCTCTGCGAAGCAGAGGTGACGCACTGGTATATATATAAAACTCAAAAATTGTCAGTTTGGAGGGTATGTGCGTTATAGAAATGCGCGCCGCTCAACCAATTCAGCTGAAACTTTGCACACATATGTTTTCGACCCCTGCGCAGATGATAGGCTACTTTTTGCGGCGATTCGTTTGGTCCTTCTATCGATTTATTGATTTGTTTACGTTTTTCTAAATTGAAGGCTTATCATGTTCAGTCAGCATTTTCCCATAATCTGTAAAGGAGGGCGGTGAAGCTCATTTTAACCTCATTATCACGAGGATGCGGTTTGAAGCGGATGTCTCTAGGGTAAGTCATCCATAACATATAAGGGGGGGGGGGGCTTGCAGTGCAAGTGAACGAAACAAGGCCCGGGCTGGACCGGGAAAGCCAACTAGTTATTAATAAATATTAACGATTAAGTAGTGTATAGCTACATACTTTTGGGACACCCTTTATAATGAATCTCTAAACAAATGAACATCTTAAAGCCGAGAAAAGTTATTTCGTCCTTTCCAGAAAAATTATGTGACGTCCTTTTATGTATTTGTCAAAAACAATCTCTACACCGAAAGACGTTCTTACATTGCAGACCTGCACAAATGGTTAGCTCCATCAAAGTGAATTCTCGCTTGTTCAAGATAAAGTTGGTGATAACGAGTGTTTATAGAGGAATGCTTTCCACAGTCTGCTTCATTTTTGCACCTACGACTAAGATGTTCTGGTCTTTACTATTCTTGGAAGTTCTCATTGTTTGTGAGATCAGAAAGTCGTTTCAAGATGGTTGGTTCATGGGCCAAGAGGAAGATTGAACCCAGGCACTGCTGTTTCAGCTTGTCTAGAACTGCCATCCTACATGACTGCCGAGGAACTAGTAAGTTTCTAGTAATGAAGTATCAAAATCAGATGTGCAGGGAACAGCAGAAAGTATAAAGATGATTTGACAAAGTGATCCACTTTATGCGGGGACAAATGGAAGTTCCGACCAAGCCGATGCCCCTCTATGGGTGTATATTCGTGACTCCGAAATTCAGAGGGTCCCAAGAACACGTCTACGTCTGCTCATCTTACTGGTGGTCATGAAAACGTTTTGCTTCTGGTAAATTTCAATCTGATAAACTTTGTCCATTTGTCGCCCATTCTTCTCATGATATGACAGCTCATCAATGCTTCGCTTTTACGTATTCCGCTCACAAGAGGACATTCATATCCGTGCTGCGAAGTCCGACAAAATGTTCCTGCGTCGAGTCATTTTAAGATCACGACTCAATGCTCTGTGGGTGTTACGTAGAGCTTCTAACGTGTCTGCTTTGAGCCCGCTCCAGGGGCGTAACAAAGCGTCAAGAGAAATGGCTGAGGTCCAGATGGGCTCGAAGGGGTCAGTCAGCTGCCGGGATAATCTTCGGAATTCGAGAGCAACTTAGTCCCTTCTTATCCTGCTAATTTTTCCTTAAAGTCTTTCTCTACCTTTATTGAACTTCCAAGATACGCTTAGAAAAGACGCTTCCGTGAAAGGGATACTTTTCCAATTCCATTCCCGTCTTTTCGCTAGGAAGTCGTCTACGCGTATGGCCCCGGACAGACTTCACGCGATTTGATCGTCGCGACTCAATCGCCAACGTTTCCATTCATTTTCATTTCACATTCAAAAATTTCGGGCTGGAAAAGTATCACAACCGAAATGCAAGTTGATCGGCATGGAATGATGTTGTAACAGTTGTCGCTTCGCGATTCAGTCGCGCCGATCAAATCGCGTGAAGCCTGTCCGGGGCCTATCTTCCAACTCCATTTCATCTCCTTTTGAAAGGCCCTCTTCATAAACTGAGTCCGTACTGTGCTCCTTGTTAGCATCTTCTCTGCTTCACTGCTACTGCTCAAAAAAGGGATGCGTTGCAAAGCAAAGGTTCAAGGGATATGATTATTTTGCCCATTTCGTTGAAGTCCAGTGACTTCATCACCCATTGCAAGGCAGCGGTAAACAGGTTTAGCGAGACTGCGTTCCTTATCGAAAAGCTTTCCAACTGGGACGGTCAGTGGGCGATGGAATAGCTGCAATGTCGTCCTACTTTCTTTTTTGATAGGCGTACTCGAGGAGTATAGCTCGATACGCATCAAATAACTATCGATTTTTGTGCCGATATTGGTGACAAAAATTGCCGATTTTGCACGTATTTGATGTTGCTACGACTAGCGATCGCGCGCGTGATACTGACGACAATGATCGCCGACCGCTATCTCTGGGCTGGGCTCATGGAAATTGATCGCTGACAAGCTATACATGTCCAATTGATATGCATCAAACGTGTTGTCGCCACAACTAGCATTTGCCAATCCCTAATAATGGCGGCCGCCATTCTATAATATGCAGATCGCCTGAGTTTGCCTTGCTGTAACTTCAAATCATCAGTAGTTTTGACTTCTTTATGCCAAAGAATGCAGCAACGGCCCTCTACAAAATATTACAAAATGTGTATTTGCGAGTCCAAAATAAATCTGCGAGTCCATTCAACCTCCCAGGGTTTACAATATGTTCCGCTATTAGGGTAGCTGCATTCAAAAACTTATTCCATCAAGAGAAGCGAAAAAAAGAAAAATGGATTCGCCTGCGTGACATGATCATTATGTTTTCGAAATGAATTTGAAAGTATAGGAGTGCAGCAGTCACTAATTCTAAAGTAATCTTCTATCTGTATATCTTCTACATAAAAATCTTTCAGCTCGGATGATGACTTCTCGGTGCTGGAAGACTCTTGTGTAGAAGATTTATAGATAGAAAAACAAAAAAAGTTGGGGCTCATTTTCTATTTCCCTTCCGGCAGTTGTGTCGAAATTCCAGCATGCAGCGCACACAAGCCTGCTGTCAAAGTCCAAATTTTCATCCTGAGTTCTACAAGCGAAAGCTTGCTCGTTCATAGTGCACATTAAGCTATGGAAGCTACCAGCTGATGGTCCCGGTCTCACCCGAGACTCTTAGTTTAACTAATACGTCATCGGCTCCCAGATTCTTGTAGAGGCAAATTGCGAACTTTCTGATGTTCAGGATAAACTTGTTAAAGCTCCACGTTATAGCATTGTATTTCGTACTCTCTCTCTCTCTCTCTCTCTCTCTCTCTCTCTCTTGTTGAGCTTATCCTTGAAATCAGTGAAGTCGGCAGCTCGCCCGATCACACTTACACTTTTTAGCTTCTAAAGTGCGTGAAAAGCGCTTTGAGACGAACCCGCTGCATCCTATCACCTTAAGATTAGAATGAACTTTACTACCTCTGCTTACATGTTTATTGGAAAATGATGGGTTAGAGCACGACGTCAGACTTTCATTTTCCCAGATCTAAGTGAACAAATCAATAAATCAATAGAAAGACCCTGCGAATCGCCGTAAAAAGTGGCTATAAACCACCGCCGGGGTCGAAAACATATGTTTGCGAAGTTTCAGCTCAATCGGTTCAATGGCTGACGATTCTATAACGAACGAACAGCTAAACAAACATCCTCACAGACATTGAGTTATATACAGGGTGTCCCAAAAAAATGTATCGGACGTTTATCTTGATATCTCTCTTCTAAAAAAAGTCTTTTCCCTTGCATCAGGTACCAATCTGTAAAGCTGGCTTCAACTTAGATTTGCATTATAGAAAGAATCATTCATCTCTCTTCATTATTGTGGATTACGGTAGAAACTTCAAAAAAGGTTTTAAGCAATAAGGCCATATTTTACTTTAGAAAGGAAACAAAACAGCCTGAAAGCTTTTACACTAGGCTAATTAGAGTTGCTGATTATAATTGTAAAGTTCCCAACTTATTATGATGCTTCATTGAAGAGTTATGCCAGGTAAGAGGTAGCGGCCATTTTTTCAATGTTACTAAAAAGTGCGGTTACATTGTTTAGAAAGCTTCGTAATCTTGTGAATAGTTGAGTATTGAAGTCAGCGTCCATAAAACCCCAATACACGTTTTCACATTTTTTTGAAAAATTTTGAAACGGCGGCTTTTTCCACATTGACACCATATGTTTCAAGTTTCTATCGTAATCCTACAGTAATAAAGAGAGATGGGTGATTCGCTCTATAATGCAAATCTAAGTTGAAGCCAGCTCTACAAAACGGTCCTGAAGCAAGGCAAAAGACTTCTTGGGAAGAGAGATATCGATCAAACGTTCGATACATTTTTGAGACACCCTGTATATATAGAGATAGATATAGATTTTTACGAAAGAGTGGAAGGAATTTGATGATGAGTACCCGCGTATCACAGCACCGGCAATCATTACAGTGTGAAGGCTTGCACAAACGAGAAAAGATACTACTATTTTGAAATTGGAACGCTACGTTGTATCTGCTATTGTCTAGTTAATCTCTGCACAAAGATTTGTGCCTTATGTTGCTCCGCTGTTTTATCGGGGTTCGGCTACAAAACTTTGGGACACCCTGCAGTAACATGTTAACGATAGATACATATGGAAGACACAGCCATTTCTGCCAAACTTCTATAACGCTCAAAACAATCTAAATGTGGTCAATCCAACTGTATTCTTGCGAACTCCAGCTTGTTCTTAGAGCTGGGCTTCGTCCAGTGTCCCGATACACGAGCGACGAAAATCTTTGTGAGAAGTTTATATAGCACTTATATAACACTCACTAGGCTTAAACGGCAGTTCAGGTGCTCCCATTCGCTCTTCTTAAGGGGGAAGACGGTTCTAAAAATTTCCCACTTTTTGAAGATGTGTAGACTCGTTCTCCGGCTCGCAAGAATTCGACGAAACGATAATCTTATCTCAAAGCCATAACTTCACGGTTTGAATCAAGCAGTTCAGCAATTACTTCCCGTAGTAGTTTCTCTCCAATGAAAAAAAAGGGTTCAGCCTGGGTAATGGTATGCGTGAGAGGTTGGTGTAGAACTGCTAGACTTCACCCTTCACTGGGAAGCCGGTCCTATCTTCGCTCAGCACTGCTACCAGCTGGTCGTGATATTGCGAAGGTTCCTTCGACAATGCTCAAGACTTCGTCTTGACGTGGAGTTCGTAGATATACCAATAAAGGTGGTGGTACTCATGCTATTGATAAGATGACGATAGATGCAGAGGACAAAACTGTCGTCTCCAACGTCCGTGGGCAACGTTCTCACCATGAGTGATGAGAGTATTTATCACCCCATTGTTACACGTCATTCTTCTTGGTTTTCGCCTTCTGCAGAGCGACAATATGATAATTAACGTGTTCTGCGGCCTCGAGAAAAGCATGAATTAACACTGGATGTCCTAATGTTGATGCAAAGCCTGAGGGTTGGGCCAGACAGCGCGACGTACGCCGCGTACGCTCCTATGATGAACATACCGAGCGTGCGCTGTCCACGTCACGTACGCCTGCACGCCGCGCACTCCGGCTCAACTTTGAGACGTCTTCATGGCGCTCGTCCCAGATTACGATTTTTTATCCGATCCAAATGACGTCTTGAGCAACCTGACATCGGTGTTATTACCACCAGACGTCGGATATGAGATCCGATTTGAAGGGTTTCTTTCGATTCTTTCAACGGGTGATAGGTTTTTCCGATAACATCCCCGATTACTAGGCATGCTCTTGCCTTCGACGGGGATGCCGACCCTGAGATGTGAGTCGAGAGCGCCAGCGATTTTTCTTGAAGACAACCAGCGGGATATCTGTCCCTGTCCGCTCTTAGCTAGGCAACCAACGAAGCTGAAAAGACACAGCTCCTTCACGGTTAGGGAGACTCTGCCAAAGTATCTCGACCGTACATTGCAGTTTGACACCCAATGTCACCCCGCGCCACTTTGAGGCGGCGGACCATAGTAGGGAAAATGGAAAGTGATAAAGGAAACTAACAAGGGTATCTGTGACGGAGAGGAGTCGTGTCGTATCTTATCCTTCTCAGACAGTCGACGGCATACCTCCGGAGCAGAAATGGCAGAGCCGCGGGGTTTCCCCAGCGGGGGATTGCCACTCGTGCTCCGGAGCCCTCCCATTTTGTGCTCCGGAGACCTCCCATTTATGCTCCGGAGTCCTCCCATTTTGTGCTCCGGAAGTCTGCCGCGGCATACTGTAGCCCTAATTAAACTCCAAACCCCAATTATGTCTCTAAACTCCACCCAAATTAGCTCTAGACCAGCGTCGAGCATGGCATACGACCGCCGAATACGACTCCCCCCCCCGCCCGGGTAGGAGTTCAGCGCGACCCTCAACCCCGTTCTTTACCCCCTGCCTCCCACTCCTAGCTTTTGCAGATAGAAGATAGAAGAATGAAGAGACAAGACATTTATTTCGAGTTAATTGCAAACAATCTACCGCAAATCGCAAAACAAAACTTTTGTTGTACATTGCGTTGAGCTTGAGTTCGCTTCTGTCCATAGGCATCATCACGTTTGCTCCACGACGGCTGCAAGTATCGAATAGATGCAGTTGAGCGTATAGTAATCACGCCATACGTACTGTCGCTCTGCTTGTACATTTTCCTACGAAAACGATTATATGAAAAATCAGCGAGTGCCGAAAACCGGCTACCTGCCCTTTCCTCCTTCACTCTCTCCTATCTGACTCCGTGTCTCCGCTTTTTTGTGGGATTGAACAGGAACATTTTGAGCTGATGCTGTAAATCGACGCGTTTTAGCTTTTTACGTGTCATAAAAGGATCACGTGAACTACTTAAGAGGTCCACTATACCATGAATGTTAATCCGTATTAGTGCCAGAAATAAAAACAAGCTAAGACGCGAAGTTCAGAATAGATGCTTGTTCTCGGGTTGTGCCAGAAACGGCATATTCTATAGTACCTCCAAGGCCGATAGCACCTTCGAGAGCTATTCTAATACTGCGACTAGTAGTGGATGTGTTTTTACGCCATAACTGAGGATTGTGACTAGAGGATTCATATGAGGAAGTACTATAGTTCATTTGAGGACGCAAGCAATACCGCTTCTGCGACTACTGGTTCCGCCACAGATGCCAAACGGAGCGTCGTTTATGGGCAGCATATAAACTGACAAGTCATGTAAACAGTTTGAACGACGTTGTTTATTGGGCAAAGGATCAAGCCAAGAAACGAATTAGAGTGGGACTTTGATGCTCCACATATCCGCAGCTAAAATGACTTTGTTCCAACATCATGTATAACCTACCAAAATCATAGCAATCCCCACCTCACCTGCTTCTAATGCTAGAGTTGAAAGGAGTGACGGAAGCAGTACGATGGATGATAAAAAATAAAAGTGATTCGCTCCAGCTTGTATGACTTGGTCAGAGTAATAGGCTGATGCATTCGAACAAAAAGACAAGTCCTATAGAAACGAAAGTTTAGGATAAGCTGAGCAAGCATTAAATACCTGGTCATGTTGTGCAAGGCAGACTTTTTTGTACGTGAGATTCTGGAAGACTGGGTACTTCAGAAAGCTCGTGAGCATTTAGAGAAACAGGGATCTCGCAAACACTTTCCTAAAATGCAAAGTTTCCCAATGTGAGAACGATTCGGAGCGAAAAGCTAACCAGGCTTACTACGACCAGGGCGATCAGCACTTGCAGTTGCATAGCACTAGCTTTAGATATCGGTCGTAGGGTGCGTATCGTTACGTGCGGGCTGCTCATTGGAAAAGGTCGCGCGCGACAGGCTGCCAGTGACTGCACTCAGGAATTTCGGCTAGCATGATTTTCAGCACACACTTTCTCAATCCCTCCTGCTTTGTTGAGGTTCACAGACTATTCCCATATTAGTTTTGCTCATTTATTCGAAGTTACCCCACAAAACTTGTAAAATTAGCACTTTAAAGGACAAAAAAGACACAAACTGTTGAATGTAAAAGACTAACAGTATAGAAAAAGCATGGATGATCTAGGTGTATAAATTTGACAACTTTGCTGCACTACTTCTCCCCGCGCGCTGCCGCATCGCGACGTTTTCCTATGGGCAGCCCGCACGTAACGAGCGCTCCCTCGGTCGTACTAATAGTGACTCAACACGAATTGTTCATAAACTTTTTGTTTCGAACATCCAGGATCTATCACAAAAACCACTCCATCATTAGTCAACGATGTCTCAGCAAGTCGAAAACAGCCAAACATAAAAGTGACTAAGTGCATCCGCACGAAAACCTAAAACCTGGAACCTGAAAAGAAGGAACTGAACAGATAAACGCCAAAAGCGCCGAAGAGCAACACGAAAAAGAAAAAGAACGGAAAAGAACGCGGAAAACGACAGCAAGTCGAAAACGAGAGCCGAACACCGAAAGCGATTGAGTGCATCCGCATGAAAATCCGAAATAAACCTGAAAACGAATAACTTAGAACAACATAAACGCCAATGCGCCGATGACAACACGAAAAACCAAAAAAAAGAAAAGCGAGCGCGAAAGAACTACAAAAAAGAGTAAATCGAGAGCGACGGCAGCTTATTTTCGAAAATGCTAAGCTGCGCATCACGGCAAATTGGCTGCGTACCTATTGTGCTCCGGAGATGTCCCAAATCTGGCGTACCTCCGGAGCGCAAATCTGTGCTCCGGAGCCCTTCCATTCTGTGTCCCGGAGACGTCCCGTTTTGTGCTCCGGAAACCTCCCATTTTGTGCTCCGGAGGTGTCCCAAATCTGGCGTACCTCCGGAGCGCAAATCTCTGCTCCGGGGCTCTCCCAAATTTGGCGTACCTCCGGAGCAGAGATTTGCGCGTCACGGAGAGGGGTCCCATTCGCCTGCTTGTGACGTCACCGTGACCTACAAGAAGGGACCGCCCCTTCGCCCCGCTCTCAATGGTCATTTGGGTCCTCCGCGGCTCCGCCAGATTTCGACTGTCCTCCGGAGCTACGGCACCGACTGTCTGAGTTAGTGACTCAGCGGATCTGCTGACAATGCATTCATGGATGAGATCTGACTTGAACGCAGGCATGAGCATAAGTATGCATCAATAGCATAAGTTCAGCACTTCACTTCATTTACGACAACTTTCATTTGATGATACCAGTAGAGATGCAAGCACACGACTTCTTAAGCATCTAAGTGTTTCGATTACTGAGCCACCATAGGCAGCAGCACCAATCAAAAGCTTTGGAAAAAGAAAAAACTTTCCACGGCTAATTCTCAGTTCAAAATCTAATCATACAGAGGAGACATTGTCAAGGACGTCGGATACTTGGCAAATCGCCGAGTCGTTATATCTTCAAAGCTCACGGCATGGGCGAGAAGGACTTCAACGATCTCTTTGAAAATGTTGTCGAGGCATGTTTTTCCACTACAAATTCCATTGCAATCGAAATTTTTCTCAGGTGAACATGTGCGTCGAAATTCACAGCACGTTCTACTCTCATTTACACTTTTCAAATGTTCGTCGATGGACGAGTTGCATATCAGGTAAGTAGCCACAAAGGTTGACCCCTACTTAGGTCAAGCACATGTTCGTGCCGTTTCTCAAACCCATCCGCAAAATCCGTAAAGATAGACGAAAGGAACATATGAGATAGGCACAAAAATTCCTCCTCCTTTCGAAGCTATGGTTTCAAAGTGATTCTTCAAAGTGATGCCAAAATAATTGCAAAAGTCCAACCTATCGTTTGTACCTACTTGCCTATTTCAGCTCATTTTCAGAAATTCTATTGAGGACTTTCTAAACAAATCTTGACAGTTAGCAGATAGGGCTTACACCTTTTGCAACTTGTTGCATCCTTTCTCATTTCTCTAGCCTATTTTTGTGGTCTTAAGGAATACTTTTTGAAGCGACACGTTGTTATATTCGACCCACCAAACCTCCTAAATCACTACCTGGTAAAAACTTTACCATTCGTTGCAACTCTTTCTACTCATTCTAACAGCCATTTCTCGCGATATATGCAGTTTCTGCAGAAATTGCGGTATTTTCAGTTCTATAAGTGCTGTTGTTACCTGCGTTTCAACTTTTCCAGTATTCAAGGCAACAATTGCTCATCTGCTTTGTAAGCATAGTAGGTAGGACAGTGATTACACAGTTTTAAAACTCAAGATTCTCAAGAAAATTCTCAGAATTCTTTGTGCAGTTAGGTGCTACATGATCTAAAAGTGAAGAATTTCTTGATTCTAAGTAATTCTAGAAAGCCGGTGCTGGAGAAATGCAAAAACATTATTTTACAGGATTTGCTCTATCTGCTTGTTGTCATGACTGACTTCTAAAGTCTCAGAAACCTTTCGAAAGTAATCTGAAGTCATTTGGAACTGACGATCTCAAAATTAATCGCAAGATTCACGATAACACAGAAAAGACAAAAAAGAGAGAAAAATCTGTAGTAAATATCCCTTGCTGTTTTGTTCATCTTCATAAAGAATTTAGGATAGGTTCGGAAAAGGTCACTTTTTGCTCCGACCTTATCACTCTAATTTCACAAGTACAAGACGCACCTGTTTCTTCCTACTCGGCGAGCCTGAAGGCAGCAAAAGATTTAACGAGCACGGGCCCTCTACCGTGATGCTTCCCCAAAAGAATTGTGTTGAAGAGCGAACCTTTCACTAGGCGGGTTTGTGAAATTAGGGTAAGATATTTATGCATCGCTACTAATCATTTGAGGATGACCGCCGAGCATATATCCAACAATTTATTTGTTTGAAAGCAACCTTCAGCTGTTTTACTGTCCCAGATCCGTGCTTCCCAAACTATGAGTACGTTTCAAGCACCGAAAAAGCGTAGCTCAGCATGGCTATTTATCCAATGCGAGGAATCCTCCCTACGACAATTCATTCTTCGTTGGGGGGCTAGCCATTACATATGTGCTGATGAGCAAGCAAGGAGCGTCTTGTGGCATTTAGCCCGTCAGAAAATCTGAAATGTTCATTCCCCTTAAAACACATAGAACTGTAAAAACCCTGCGCAATTTTACAACTCGCGCGAGCAACTTTCAATAATTTCCTTACCCATTTCGAAAGTGCACCCTCCCCCACTTCTCAGTCTGCCACTGTTTCGCAAGTATATGCTCAAAATAAATTCGTCATTTCAGGGCCAGCTTTATCCATCGTTGGAAATCCATACTTGAAATATGTCGAGCTAAACGAAAATGTGAAATTTGTTGGAGTCAATGATAATAAGCCTGAGATTATCATCCGTGGAAATCGCAGATTCATACCTTACAACACCCTCCGACAGACACTCGATCCTTATGGTGTGAAATGGCAAAAAGAGGGAGGTTCGCCATCTATTTCGATTATTTCGCCTTTTGTAGACTTCAAGCATGTTGAAAAAAAGGACAACAACAGATTGTTGTTGAGGACAGTTAACAGACAAATGTGGGAAATTGACCCCCAACTAAAACATTGCCTGGGGTAGTGCAAATCATTGATTCAGGTTAAGAAAGCCACTTCACATTCTTTACCGCGATTCGTTACCGTATGATCTAGCGCGACTCGTAGACTTCTCCTTTCAAATAGTTCCATGTACAATTTATTCACAGTTCACTAACGAACCGTATATCACCTTCTAACAATATGCGTCTAACTATTATAGAATCAATCAGTTACCTCAAAGACGAGCTGTATTTATTTTTGCTCATTTTTTTAATCTTTTAGAGTGCGTATCTCCATCGAATGTCGAAGATCTCTCTGAACTAAACTGTGACGCTTACTACGGAGACATTGTAAGTGTCTATTATAAGCACAACGATCAATTTAGAGCCAATAACTGATAGTTTGAAGGCAGTGACTCGGCAGAATTAAGTTCCCGAAGGAATGGCCTCATGGGGACAGCATGCTAACATTGGCCATTAGCCCAATTGGCCTACTGGACCATAGAAAACTTTTTCTAGAACGGCTCGCGTGCCTCATTTTGTCCATGCCCGGACGACTCTCACCCATTCTGCGCCGGACACCACAGCTTGCATAGTCTCTGTGCTATTTAGTGCAAGGATTACAGGCGCCTGGTTTTTGCATCAAACCTCTCCCTTCACCACTAAACTCTACTCCGGATTCTCTAAAAGACTGGAAACGGGAAATTGAGTTCTGCGCTGGCAATTCCGTATTTGGATAGAGAGCGCCAAAGAGACCGGGAAATTGCAAGAAGTCAAAACTTAAAATCTGAACGCCTCCTTTGAGCCCCGGACAGTCTTCAACGTCGACGTCGTCGCGATTTGCTAGAAGTAGCGACCGAAACGCGGCGAAATCACTGATCGCTTTTCACGGACATACTTCAGCAGCGATTGAGTGTACTACTTTTCTTCAAACTAAAGGTTGACTCTGGTGAGGCTTCAAAAATCCGCAACTAGCGACTCGCTGAAGCAAGTATGTCCTCATAGAAACGTTTGGTGTTCGTCGGAAAACTAGCATAACCGACATACTTGATGACCGGCATACAGTAGACTCGTGACAGCTGTCGTCGAGAATCGTGGGGCGAATATGCTTGAGGAGTGCCCGGTTTTATGAGGCAACATCACGACTCCACTGCGCGAGATTCGTAGCGTTGCCGCTCCACCATAAACACTAGCTCAAGAGCCTTCCTTTCCCAGCACTGGCGCAATGTTGCCAATGGCATCCACTCATGCATCTGCCCCATTCCCCTATTCGCTGCCCTGTTACATCGGCACCGAGAGTTTTTGTGGACACAAAATTGAGCGCGGCGTGCGTGGCAAAGCGGTGACCGCTTTACGCATCTGCTGTCAAAGGCAGAACGAATCTGATCAGAAAGGCTCCAGTATCGTCGAAAATTAGTGCATAGAAATGTGCAACTTGGTTCGATGCCTATGATTCAAAATGGCAGAATCGCGCTCTTTGTGAGCATTCTACTCATTCTGAAGCAAAAATGGAGAGTAAGAGATTATCAGCGTAACAGTGAACCTTCGAAAGTTTCATCGGTGGATTTCCTGCATAAGATATAATCTGCATTAATTGTTGCTTGAAGGCTACTGAGCTATTGAGAAACTAGCTTGCTTATTCGGCTCCGCTCGGCCCTGTCAAAACACTGTAATAAAGGTCCCATCCATAGCTGCGATAAGGGGAGTAGGGTCCTCTCTAGGTGAAGGGGCTTTGGTTATTTCCGACCTGGAAAAGGAAGGGGTAACTGACTCTTAAGGTTAATGCTGACTCAAGCTTGCATGCCTAATGGTAGCGGGAGTGAGAAGAAGGGAAATGAGCGGTATAGAGATGTAAAATGAAGATTTCCTTAATGCTTAAGCCTTTGAAGGCCATCTAACAGAGACTTTTTTGACTCGGGAAAGCTTTGTGTTTTATCAGGACATGCCATTCGAAAGCCTGAGACATATAGAATCGACGTAAACCGTTTCTTTTTTTCCAGCTCTCCTGTGAATATACATATAAGAAATCATATCTACCTTCAGCGTCAACTGATTTTATGCAATCACTTTGCGCTCCATTTCTGAGAGAAAGAGAAGAGCTAGAAAAAAAAGAGACGGTCTACGTTTACTGGCGTTTCTCTGTGCTACTGTTAGAAAATCAGGCACCTTCATTCATTCTTCACGCAGGGATTTCTTGAGAAAAACACGCATGTTTTTAGCCAAAATGCCATGTATCTCTGAGTAGAGGGGAGGCAGAGAAAAAGAGACGGTCTTGAATCCTTGTTTCGTGAGCTTCCTAATGGTATAGAGGTTGTTGGGTGGAAAAACTCGTGGTTTTTCAAAATTGAGGTGGAGATATTCAATACTAACTTGCACCACCCTGCTCCGGCTTTCTATGGGTAGCCGGAGCAAGACTTTTTTGGATTGAGAAAGCTTTGTGCACCAAAACTTTGTATACCATTCGATAGCTAAGAACACGAGGAGTCGACGTAGACCGTCTCTTTTTTCCTAACTTCTCTGTGAAGCGAGATACGAGCAATTTTACTCGGCTACAATATCAGCTAATTCTCGGTATTTATTTATTCAGACCAAGAAGGTTTTTTTCGAAGTTTATATATTTATATTTATATATATTTATACAAAATACATCGAATAAGCGATGTGCTATTATACAATCATAAGTATAAACGAAAGAACTGCACTCGATTAGAATAAGGGGAGAAAAAATGCAAGATTGACTAAATTCTAGTTTTCGGCTATAGCTTTCGCACAGTATTGCCTGGCAGTGATCTAAAATCTCTGAAAATCCGAGAGGACGGGAAATGAGAGCGAAACTGTAATTAAGCGAATACATATTGTTGGTAATATGAGAAATATTGCGTGGGATGGATTTTTTGGTATATGGTCTTATAGGTAATTGGTCGTGGTGGTTTCCAGTTGAAAGATTCGACACATTATTAGAAGCTTTGATCTCATGATCGGGATAATGGTTAGTGGATCATATTGCTCAAGAACGATGGAGATAAATGAATTGGAAGTAAAAGATCACTTTCAGTGGTATGTGATGCAGCGGTCAATCCATTGACCAAACCATTGATCCATCCATCATTCCATTGTCCATCATACATACATACATACATACATACATACATGCGTTGTTTTTTCTCTCCATTTTCTCCGTGTTTGTGCAAACGAATTACCAACCGAATGTAAGATCAAAGTGTCTAACACTGTGAATGATAGATATGTGGGTAGGACTGAGTCAATGCATGAGTCATAAGCTGGTTGTGTATTTACACACTGCTAGTAAGATAAGAGCTTCTTCATGTCTGTTTAAAAATAATTGCTAGCGGTGAGAGCGATACGATTAAAAGCAGAAAAAGCAGCTAAGTTACTTGCATTTCACCTCCAAAACATGGTGTAAAGATAGTATCATATAACGTCCTCGATTCTCAGTAGTTGAAGAATATCTACTTTTTTTCAAAGCGTTCTTCAAATGAGCACTTGAATTCATAGATAAGAAAGAAGGCGGTAGCTTGTTCAAAATTGAGGTTGCTCGATAGAAGAAATTGTTGCATTGTAGTGAAATATTGAACCTGCCAAATCTAGAAGTAGTCAAATTGAAAGAGGCTCGACGTTCACTAATAGGTCGAAACGCCAAGTATTACTGGGTTTTAAACCTACCTCACCTCGTAGAATTTTGAAGGCCATCAGAATGTCTGCTAGGATTCTTCTATAGAAAAGTGTTTTGAGACCTAATTTGCGCTGTTTACGAATACACTATTAGTTTCTGGAATTACCCATTACTTTTATCGAAAAAATCGGTAAAAATCGATTAAAGTAATGGATAATTCCAGAAACTAATAGTGTATTCGGTAACAGCGTGCTCACATACCCCCTGTGCCAACTCCCAGCCCTGTAGCTCAAAATTTGCAAAAAATCGATAAATCGATAAAAGTAATAGATAATTCTGACTAATATTGTATTCGGGATCGCCTTGCTCACTTATTTCCCTGTGCTAACTCCCAGCCCTGCAGGTGAACTCGCAAAAAATCGATAAAAATCGATAAAATCGATATCGATAGATAACGAAAAGCAGCCTATGACACGCTCCCTGCCCCGAAGTATAAGTTTGGTCCAAATCGGGTCAGAAAAAATTTCTATCACATACGTACACACAGACATACAGACAGACATTCAGCTTTATATATAAGATTGAAAGCGGAACCGTAAACTTGTGTTCAAATTGCAGAAAAATTTATCCAAAATATTATAGAATGTACCGTTCACCTAAAGTGGGGAAGACAGGGGCTTTGATCCTGTATATTGGCAGAGTTCCTGACTGATTAATCGTCAAAGTCTCTCGCAAAGGGTGAAATCCGAAGCGAAAAATTGCTCCAGAAGGTACAAGTGGTCAAGGTGCTCTGGGCCATTAAGGTGGGTTGTCTGATGTTGACAAGTCCAAAATCTGGCTCAAATGTATCTAAAATGTCATAAATACGCCTTTTATTATGATTACGATAATCTTGGCAGTTTGTCTAACCTGAAGTCCACCTTTTATCTGATTATCCTCAAACATCCACATCGATGGACGGAACTACTTTGACCGCTTCTACTTTTTAGAGCGAATCTTCGCTTCTGATTCATTCTTTGCATCTGGACTTGGGGATTAGTCAAAAAAAGAAACCTAACTTACATTAGTTTGGCCTCAGAAGAGACATGTATACAGGGTGTCCCAAAAAAATATTTAGAACGTTTGATCGTTAATATTTAATATCTCTCTTCCCAAGAAGTCTTTTGCCTTGCTTCAGGTACCGTTTTGTAGATCTGGCTTTAACTTAGATTTGCATTATAGAAAGAATCACCCATCTCTCTTCATTACTGTAGGATTACGGTAGAAACTTGAAACATATGGTGTCAATGTGGAAAAAGCTGCCGTTTCAAAATTTTTCAAAAATTGTGAAAACTTGTGTAATAGGGTTTTGATAAACGCTGAGTTCAATACTCAACTATTCAAAAGATTACGAAGCTTTCTAAGCGGTGTAATCGCACTTTTTAAGAACATTGAAAAAATGGCCGCTACCTCTTACCTGGCATAACTCTTCAATGAAGCATCATCACAAGTTGGGAACTTTACAATTATAATCAGCAACTCTAATTAGCCTAGTGTAAAAGTTTTCAGGCTGTTTTGTTTCTTTTTTGAGGCAAAATATGGCCTTTCATGGCTCAAAACCCTCTTTGGAGTTTTTACCGTAATCCTACAGTAATGAAGAGAGATGGGTGATTCGTTTTATAATGCAAATCTAAGTTGAAGCCAGCTCTACAAAACGGTACCTGAAGCAAGGCAAAAGACTTCTTGGGAAGAGAGGTACTAACGATCAAACGTTCGCAACATTTTTTTGGGACATCCTGTATTTGAAGCTTGAACTGCCTTTCAAAATTCAGTGTTCCTAGCGCGAAGCCTTATTCTGAAGAGACTTACGAGCTTTGCTTTAACGCGCAATCAACCTACCGTCGGATATGAGAAGATGGCCTATAGGTAGAAATTGTCGGAAAATATGCTAAGATAGCCCTCAGTTTGGGACAGAGGTACATGATGACATTGCTTATGCAGAGTCTATTTGCTTTTCATGCTAGCCAGCGCCAAGTTTTGAACGAGAATCACATCAACTCCTACCTCAAATCGCTTGTAAGGGCGCCTTTTTTGGTCAACTCTTCCCTCTTATCCCAGCAATTTCTTGATTAAGTTGGTCACAATAGTTAGTTTTTGCAGGGTTTCAGCTACAAGCCAGCTGGTGAGCTGCCAGCTTCAGGTGGAGAGGTGGATGGGTGTCTGGTCATCTCTAACACACTGCTCACCGACATCGAATTCCTTCGTTCCTTTTATTTCAAGCCTAACAAGGATTGTCAAAATGGTAGCGATACTCTTTATGTGTTTATCTACTAAGTTATATTTATGTTCCTTTTTATACAGCCATAGTAAACAACAAATATCTGTGCATATCCGAAAGCTTGGAAGCACACTTGAGAAAGCAGATGAAGATTAAAATTGAAGGAAATTTGCCGAATCGCTGTCGGGAATGTTAGTTTGTAACTGACAAAACTCTAGCATACTGAATTCTTACAAAGTATTCTTGCAGTACGTCTGATAATTTGTTCTATTTAGATCTGGAAACCCATGTAGTTCTTTTTGCTGCTGCGGGATTGTTCTTGGCGGTGTTGTCCACATTTTGTGTATTACTGAGGTTATACACTATGTAGCTGTGACTCATCATTATTGTGAATGGTTTGCGTCAACATTCAAAATTTCCAAGGAACACGTCTAGTGCTTTAGTATCTAGTTTGATTCCAAATAAATACGATGATGTTATGCTGAGACATCTGTCATCTGCACCTTCCGGCTCTACACTGCATTACTCTGGATATGCACGTGCTGTGAAAACAGGGTATTATTACTTCAAGACCCCGACACGAGTCGGTTCTAGGGTTCTTCAAAACGACTTTCCTTTCGATATCTCTAAAATTACAAAGTTCCCTTTGACCATTGTTGAAAACCTATTCACTGGCGTTCTTACAAGTACCACAAGGAAATAACTGTATTATCAGTAGTAGAAAAAGCAAGCATAAACAGTCGAGATGTTTAAGGAAATTCCGCTCGAGCTTCACAATATCCACACATTGAACAGACCCTAAGATGTAATGTAAGAGAAGATACGGAACGGTTATTTTCAATACGTATGGGTCGCGCTGACCTCAAAAGCCGCAGCTGCCCCAGCGGGTGCGGTATCTAAAGCCCTGGCCATACGTACAGCCCTGGCCATACGTACGATTTCACCGTCGCGACTCCGTCACCTCGTCTCATGCAGCGCGACAAAATCGCAGCTATCAAATCGCTGGTCGCGGGTTCTGGACACACCTGTACACGATTGGTGCGATCACACATTTCCACACATTCTACGTATTAATCTTTTCGGCCTTGCCGCGAACAGTAAAATCATCCGGGTTTTTATTTGTGGACGTTTTGTCGGTTTTTGACATTGATAATAACATTAGTAGTTTTATTTTCCGTTTCTACCTATCGTCCTACCGATCTTCTTACAAGAAGCGAGGTGCATAGTGTGTGTTTTCAAAGTGAACTTAGAAAATGAGAAACAATAAAATGGAAAAAGACCAGTGTGTTCACATGCTTCGTGATTACTTGACATTCGAGAGAGTATGATGTCTCGCGCGCTCACACTGTCAACAACTCCTCCCTCCGCAACGCTGAAAGGGGGCGTCGGGTGGGTGAACGATGTGTAGTTTTCGTCGTCACCTTTTCGTCGGATAACCGCCGGGGCTAAAATTTTACGAATTCAAATTTCTGTGTTCAGCAGCGCACCATGATACCCATTATGCTTGCTAAAACTCGGAGCAAAATCTACCCCGGAGGACCTTTTAGCTGCACCTCCTAGTCGGCACACTATTTCTCTTTCTCTTACCAAACTCAGAGTCAACTCTGAGTTTTGCGGGCGCCTGAAACGCGCACCAAACTCAGAGTTAACGCGCATCTCCTAAATTGTAATTTTTGTGTGGTCCCAGCTCTCCTGAAGGTCTGCTTTTCGGTCTCTGAGTTTGAGCAACTCTGAGTTCGAGTTTTGACATGCTTACTACCGACATATTTATTTCAACGAGATTGTCGCAATTTGGCCAAATCTAGCAATATCGCGTCGCCATTTTGAAATCAGCGACGGGGCGATACCGCTGAAAATGGACTTCTCTTGGATATTTTTGAAATATTTCTTTGTTGTACCCAGATGATTTTCTGCTGAGATATTCAAAGAGGTTGCAATTCCCTAAATTGTATTGCAAATCTCCTAAATTGTAATTTTCGTGTGGTCCCAACTTTACCGAAGGTCTGCTTTTCGGTTTCCCACTTTTCTCAAAATCGAACGCTTTTTGTGTTTCAAAATTCCAACTCAGTACACCAAGTTGATTCGTGAGCTGTACAACGACTTCACAACCAAGATCACACCATTCTACAAGGAAATCACCATCGACGTGAGAAAGAAGTACGACAAGGCGATACCATATCGCCGAAACTTTTCAGCGCTGCTCTCGAAAACGTCATGCGGACAGTGGAGTGGGATGACATAGGTGTGAAAGTCGACGGCCGGCAACTACCACCCTTCGCTTCGCTGATGACATAATCTAATTACACCGGACATCACGCAAGCGGAACGAATGCTGGGCCAGTTTGATGACGTGTGTGGAAAGAGCGGTCTGCAGCTAAAACTGATGAAGACGATGTTCATGAGAAAAGGATGGGTTCCTGATGCTCCTTTTCCGCTGAACGGAATGATGCTCTAGCTACGTCTACCTAGGTCGGGAAGTCAAAACGATTGACGATCTAGCCCCGGAACTGAGCAGGAGGAAACGAGCAGCATAAAGAGCATACAAGACAATTGAGGACGTGTGAAGAAGACCAAGAACACCCGGCTCCGCGCCCGTCTCTTTAACACGACGGTTCTATCTGCTTTGACGTACACTTCGGAAACGTGGACCATGAGGAAGTAGAACGAACGTGCGGCGAGCGTCATCAGAATGTTTGTGTCTTACAGACTCTTTTGTATGTGAGCCGAAGAGGCTGAAATTTGTTCCCCTCTAAATGAGACACGGTGCAAAAGATAGGCTGCTCTTCGCGACTTTTCGCTGGGTCCTTCTGCTGATTTATTGATTTGTTATCTACGGAAACGGAAGCATATCATTCATTTCTCCAAGTGAAGTATTGAGGGGCGATAAAAGTCATTTACATTTTGCTGTGAGGAAGATGCGGTCAAAGCGAGGCGGTCAAAGGGTTCCTTCATACTACGCCGCCACGTACGCCCCGCACGCCGCGTACGCCACGTACGCCGCTGCAGCGCAATGGAAATATGGAAATATGAAGAAAAGAAATCCTTTTCATCCAGTGATGTGTTTGTAAGGAGATGTTAACAGCGCATTACAACCAGATACAACATACAACCATACAACCGTATACTACCAATAGTTATACAACCAGATGACGCAATGTGCAGTCAACTACGATACAAAATGTGAAACTCAAATGGAGAGGTAGCACAACAACCTATGTCATTCCATCAATCATTGATATAGAAAAAGGATAGTCAGGATAAACAAGGCAAAAGAGAAGAAGAAATGCATAATGTGAAGGAACACTATTGAGGGACACGAATATGCAGCAAATATAGAGATACATCAAAAAAAGTGGAGCTTTGCTGCAGTAAGCATATTTCCATTGCGCTGCAGCGGCTTACGCGGCGTACGCGGCGTGTGCGGCGTACGTGGCGTACGCGACGTAGTATGAAGAAACCCAAAAAGGAAGGCAAGTTCACCACAGACACCAAGTGAGCGCTGCAATTGATTTGGAGCTGAAGCAGGAGAAGAAAAGAAGATATGAATTGAAGGAAATGAAGGAATAAGCAAAAAGACAATTTGGAACAGATCCTATGCCGAGCCATTCTGAATCCTCGGTCCGGGCGGGACCGCGGACCGCAGCTAGTGTTCATATAATTTATAGCGCACAATCCATTAAAAAATTCTAGACAGCACTAACGCTGTCTAGAAATTTATTTCATGGATTGCGAGACTGCATCTTCCCCTCTAATCAAGAGAACGCGATAAATGCCCGACTAGTAAAGTGGTATTCATTGAGAATGTGTACGAAAATGCTTTCCATAATCCTTCTTGCATTTGAAGCTTTTCGAGTATCATTTTTCACATGTCTTACTATGAAGAGACTTCCAGTGACAGTGAAATTCTTATTTTATTTTTGACAAAGATAAGCTAAGACACTCAGAAAAAAAATATCGCATCAAACTGTCTATAACAATCCGACGATTAGGGCTCTCCCAGTCAAAGTACCCTTATGGCCCTTCTTCAACTTTAATCTATGTGCTCCGGCTCTACCAGTTCGAACTCCTCCGTGATTTCATTAAATCCTATAGATGTTCCGGAGGATGACACAGGCAACAATGATTTTTGTTGCCATTGCCGGTTTATATCTGCGAGTCAACAATTTTTCATCTGCAAGATAGAGGAAATCTTACCGGCATTTTTCTCCCACTATCTTCCATTAATCCTTGAAAAGCCTGATGACTCGTTCAATATGGGAGCGAGCTGCGCATATCGCGCGGTTGTACTAATTTTCTGACGAGAAGTTTTATTACATGCTTTTAATGAGAGTAAGTTCTACCTGCTTGAGTAGAAGGGTTTTCGACAACCTTTATCAGAAACGACTCAGCGGCATAAGCTGAATTGCCTATTGAGCGGCCAAATTCTGACCATCTTTTATAGCCTAATATAATCGAAATTCCCGAAGCACCCGATTAGCATGCGCCGATCCAAGGAACGACGCATTGATCCACCGGAATCTCAACTTGTCTTCACATATAAGGCCGACGTTTATCAAAAAGTATTGTTTCCGAATGATGTAATCGGCCTCATCTTCATAAGGTGCAATTTTTCGCACTTGCGTCCCATCGAGTAAACCTACAGTGTTTGGTAGATTGTGGGACCTGAACACGTCCCCACTTATGCGTCTTTACTCTCTTTTCCTAGCCAGTACACATACTGAGCAGCATGTAAACAAATTGCCTTACTTAACAAACTTTGTGGAATTCGGCTCTGACGTGGACTGATCGCGACCGACCATACGCGCCTAGTCTCTTTGTTTATTGTTTCTCCCCAGAAGTTCAGACATGTCGCAACTTGCTGGAAGATTGATAGGGCTGCGGATACCTTGATCGTCCAAGATTGTTCTTGACCATATCACAAATTTGTAGAAAACTCTTTGCTAAACGGAAATCTCTTTCGAAAGCGATTTCATTAAACTTTAAAAAGACATCGCCCATTCCGGGAACCTGGCATTTTTCTGATTGTCCTCCCACCACGTCCGATACATCTCCCTCTTCTTCCCTTTCCACCAGGTTCCCTTCTTCTTCCTCTTCATGTTCTGATCTAGCCTCTATGGCTTGAATCCGGTGTGTCGGTGCAAATGCTGAAGCAGGCTTCAACATTGGCTTTACGACACCGACTGCAGTCATGTATATTTTGGATTTCCACAGTGAATTAGAGTAATCTTGCTCAACGTTGTCTGCATATATCAGTTATCGAAAAGCGATCTTGGAATGGGGAGTGATGCGCGGGTGCAAGGCCGAAATACAGTTAGAAAAACATTTTAAAAAACTCAACCCAAAAAATTCTATGGCCAATCATTCAAGGTTCCTCCACATAAATGAAAAAAAAAATGCGGAAACATTTGGAGAATTTTTGCGGAAAAACGAAGAAGTTGTAAAAGAGTTTCTAATATTCTATTTAGTGTAACTTTCTAAATGTTGTAGTGTAAAAAAATATGTTTTGGTGGAGGGCCACGTGGGTGGAGGGATTTTTCCACAGAACAACGAAACTTTATTAGCGAAAATAACAAAAAGGCAACACGGAAAGAACAGAGTCTGCTTTGTTGGCAGTACAAGGTAAGACAGACAAAAAAACGAACAAAAAATGGAAATAATGCGGCCACCGCCGCTCCCTGTCGACACCAACCAAGAACTACTGAACAAAAACAATCGACAAGCACTTTTGGCGCGCGTAGGTCAAGTTATCCGATAATCTAGTTGATCAAAACGCTCCTTCTTCCTTACAGTAGTCGCATAGTCAAAGGAGCTGAAATTTTTCAGTAAAAGTCTCTTCGCAATGATAAATTGGAGGCTGGTAAGGTAGCGTTTCGGAAGATGTGAAACTAACAAATTATATCTATGAACTCCAAAAACTCAAACGATTGCCAAATTGACCTACACTCGTTTCCTTGCTTTCATAGCTTAGCAATGACTTCATCTTCAACGTGTTATCCAGTATCTACATTCTTGTGTTGTTCTCCTTCTCGACTACGCGTAGGTACCTAATCTTATGTAACTGAGAAAGTCTTAGCTAGAGTGTAGATAATATACATTTTTCCTTCAACTTTTAGCCAAAAATAACAAAATTGTTACGCAACTGTTGGCCTAGGTTAGGCGCTATCGCGGGGGCTCGGCGTAGTGTCCAGGGGTAAGTTGAAATCCTTTATTGAAATGACATCCTCCAGGCGATCAGCGTCTGCGTCCTCCTCGGCTTAGCTCCTCGATTGATCAACCGCACTCAAAGTGACACGAAGACAAAAAGTAATTTGAGCCAAGCGGAGCCGCCTTATAATCGGCTCGAGAGGATGTGCAGGCGCCTGATCGCGTGGCCCCAACACGAATCAACCAAAACGTAGCAAAAGCATTGAAACACCAAATATACGCATACGAATCGACCAAAAGACTAGATAAACACAACATACGACAACAGAAGGATCACAGAAGCCCTGCAACTTTACAATATAAATAAACAACGGTCGCTTTCTGCAGTATGAATCCAGTTTACAGCAGGTGCTCAGTTGATGCCGATTCCCAAACTTGCTCCACACAAAAAAGAAGGCACATCAACACTGTAGGAGATTTATTGCACGCGGTTGCGTCCAACTAAGGTAATTTGTGCATGAGAGGGACAGCAGGCGCCAAGAGGGGTGGAAGAGCCCTCAATAAGCGAGCCGCCGACGGCGTCCGTTACGACGCCTTGTCTTTGCGTGCACTAAATCGCCTATGCATGCTATGATACAAAAGTTGCTAACCATAATATCTTAGCACAGAAATATACACAATTTATAATAATATCTTTCCCTAGTACAACTGAAAGAACTGGTGTGAACTCGGCTTTGATCAAGCTCAGCAACTCCTAGATTTTATTGAGTGCGTAACGGGGAGGGATCTTGAAACAACTGCGCGAACTCTTGCAAGCAATCTTGGTCAGCACCGGCAATTTTAAGCATACACAGCTACAAACCGAATGGAAGGCAACAGTGTCATGATAGATAACAGCTTAAGACAGAAGTGATCGTGAAAACTAGAAAGAGTGCGTACACCATAGTGTTGGATGAAAACATCTAGAAGCGCGTTCTTCGTTTCGTTCCTTCCTTTAGACGGAGTGGAAGAAACAAGTAAGCCCTCCCCGGAACTCAGTAAGAAGGGAGGGGAGAGGAAGAAACAAAAGAAAGACTCACCATTTTTCCAAAATCGTGCTTAGATATCGTGTAGCGGAGTGGTACTCCAGTAAGCGTAAAATATCAAAGAAAAGCACTGCATAAAGAGATTGGGGCGCGTCAGTTGACGAATGGCAAGCAGAACCCGATCTCGGGAGGTGGGTGCTGTTGCCCGTCCGGGTTGGGCGTCCGCGAGTTTCATATTTCGCGGGTCGGGCGTCCCTTCCCGGCCGGGTGATCGTTCTCAAAAGAAAATGACAGCCCGGTCTCAAAACTGAGATCTATACATATCATTCATTCGCCAAGAGATATGAGCACGCTTTGTGCACGTCTGATTAACATGTTTTCGAGTGCCTTTTAACGCGTTCTGTGCAAGAACAAGTTCGAACTCGCGCTGTTCAACATGCTCGAACATATTCCTGACGAATCCTGGAACTAAATCATCCGAAACGCGTTAGAACACACTCATGAACATGTTAATCAGACTACCCAAAGCGTGCTCGTGTTTCTTAGTCAGAGAAGGAATGATACCGCCCTTGATGTTTCATCAGAGCAATGAACTCTCCCCTTCCGAAGATTTATTAGTGGCTCCAGGAATCAGGAGTTGCTAGAGAAACTATGACTTGAAGGAGCTGATCTAATGCTACTGCGACCCTCAACTTTTGGATTAACAACATTATTACGAAATACGAAATACACTACCTCTAAAATTTCGCAATCCTATCTTATCCCGCTCCTCTTTGGAAAGTGAAGGCCCAATAAATATGCCATGCTTGTACGAAAAATCTTAAATTAGGTGCTTTACTTAGAGCCAAGCTGGCGAAGAAGGATGCGGCAAAACTACTTTGAGTAAACGATCATGGGATGCATGAGGTCATCCCATGGTAAACCGCTAAAGGCCTACAAATCACAGAAGGATGGAAATTTGACCCATGCACGTGTAATGTGTTAACCCTATGGACAATGCTTCAGCCAGATCTGTGATTTTGACCCCTGTCTGTACACACCGTAACCATACACGAAAGCATTTTCATACGGGAGGATTATTTTTGATCGGCATGTCAGATAACCCGTTGAGAAACTGAGATTTTGAGTGCCATATCCAACGTGACCTCGGATTATCTTATATATAAAGCTGAATGTCTGTCTGTATGTATCATCGGCTCCACGATTCGTGTAGAGGCGGGGTTTTGCCAACTCAAAGCGTGGCGGTTTTTGATAGCGAGAGAGTACAAAAAACAATGCTATGACGTGGAGGTTCAACAAGTTTACCTGTGTTATCAGGCAAAGTCTGCAATACACCTCTACACGAATCGTGGAGACGATCATATGTCTGTCTGTATGTATGTCTGTACGTATGTGCGGAATAGAAATTTTTATTTCTGAATCGATCGGGACCAAACTTGGCACACATATACTTCGGGGCAGGGAGCGTGTGCCAACCCACCTATTTCCAATTATTCAACCACCGATTAAATTCATCGTCATGGCAACTATTTTTTAGACGTCAAATTGAGTCTGCGTGAAAATTCGGACAAAGCGCGCTTTTTGTTTTTCTGACGGCTACGTCAAATTTGGCACCCATCCGACTTCTGCTTTTGATCCTGTCGTACTGATAGGAGTTCCATCCCATTTCTTTTTATTTCGAGTGTATGACTATATTCAATTTCTACTTATTCAATCGTGATGGAGTATGCATCTTTTATAAGGAATGGAGAAGGGATAAGCACTTGGGAATGCCGAAATCGGAGGTTGGTTTTTGATAGAGCAGGTTGCAGATGAATCATTCGGAGTTTTAATTTGGTAAACATGCATCTATCATGTTTTGAAGTTTTAACCAAGGGATCGGTCAGAGATTGCCGGTGTTGCAAGTGTTGCCGGTGTTGAAAGTGTTGACGGTGTTGCATGTTGACGGTGTTGAAAGTGTTGACGGTGTTGCAAGTGTTGAAAGTGTTGCCGGTGTTGAAAGTGTTGAAAGTGTTGACGGTGTTGCAAGTGTTGACAGTGTTGAAAGTGTTGAAAGTGAACAAGTTGAGCACTTGTTCTACATAGGCAATCTCCATTGTTTGAGAACGATGTTAAAATCTGATGAGTAATGCCTGTTCGGTGTCAAATCCGGAGCTTCTGCAGATAGTAAGCAAAACACGTACAGCAACTGGCAAGGTCGGTCGAGAAAGAATGAGAATCACTTTCAACACTTGCAACACCGTCAACACTTGCAACACCGTCAACACTTGCAACACCGTCAACACTTGCAACACCGTCAACACTTGCAACACCGTCAACACTTGCAACACCGTCAACACTTTCAACACCGTCAACACTTGCAACACCGTCAACACTTTCAACACCGGCAACACTTGCAACACCGGCAACACTTGCAACACCGGCAAACTCTGACCGATCCCCAAGTGATGAAACTGTCAGCCTTTTTCAGGAA
>CATQJL010000316.1:35434648-35569460 GCA_958299035.1 Cylicocyclus nassatus
AATCTGTATATCTAGCCTTTTGTCGATTCATACATTTTTCAAAAGTGTTTTGAGCCCTTGGAAACGTTTTTTCTTTGAGCACTAGCTGGCTTACCCGGCTCCGCCGTATGTTCCGAATAGAAAATTCCATTTCTTAACCGATCCGGACCAAACTTGGCACACATACACTTCGGGCCCCGGCGGGTGCCACAGTCCACTTTTCGTTATCGATCGATGTCAATTTTATCGATTTTTTGCAAAATTTGAGCTAGGGGGCTGGAATTTGGCAGGGGGTGTAATCGAGCATGCTGATCACCCCCACGGGGTGATCAGCGTGCTCGATTACCCCCCTGTGCCAACTCCCAGCCCTGTAGCTCAAATTTTGCAAAAAATCGATAAAATCAATATCGATCGATGACGAAAAGTAGCCTATGACACCCGCCGGGGTCCGAAGTGTATGTGTGCCAAGTTTGGTCCCGATCGGTTCAGAAATGGAATTTTCTATTCGGAACATACGTACAGACAGACATACAGACAGACATACAGACAGACAGACAGACAGACATTCAGCTTTATATATAAGATATAAGATTTCTACTGTTCGGCCATCTGCCCGAACCCTACCATAAATCACCCGCCATAAAAGCGGGCGGGTTCGGGGGGCCGGGGATTAGCGGGGCGACAGCCTTGCCAGTCCACAATAAAACGTTGTAAGGAACGGTTGTGTGCTCACATCGTAGCTGCCAGATATACTGGCACAAATTTCTGGTGCATCGACCGGGAAGATTCTGAGCTTGCCCTGCGATAAGCAGTTGCAAAAAGAAAAAGAGTTCCATCCTATCCGGATCTGAACGAAAACGCCGTTGAAAGATGTCACTCTTTCTACACAAAAAGGCAATCAAACGCGGTATTCAATCCCTCCAGAAGTTCGTTGAGGGATATACACCGTACACGAAGGAAATGCAGTTGAATGCCCCATTTGAGGAGAATTATGAAGCGTGTCGGGACGCAATAAACAGCATAAATGGAGGCATAAAGGTCATCCAAATTAGTAAGGAGTCACTGCAGTTATTGATAGACAAACTGCACAGAGACTATGAGGAGGCCCGCAAAATTAATAAAGCGGACGCCGATAAAGACCTAGAAGAGGTCGAAAGGGAAACTAACTACACGGACTGGATAGCCAGAGCCAACGATATGGTCTGCATGATGACCACAAGGCTTGCGGAAGCGCATACTTACGCCGAGAAAATGGCGAGAAAACTGGGAATAACCAGTAATATATCCCAGACCGACTCAACGTCGGATTCTGGACGACCTGCACAAAGCAAAAGCACTGACGAGGTAATAAATCCAGCAGATGCAGTATGGCTCTCAGAGGAGAGCGAAGACAGCCAGATGTCTACAGAAGGCACCCAAATGGCGTGTCAAACTTTGAAACTCAATCAAATGAAGCTACCACGCTTCTATGGTGATGAAGAGGAATTCCCTGAATACTGGGGAATTTTCAACACGTTAGTGGATCAGAACAAAAACCTGACCACCGTAGAAAAAATGTTTTTTCTTAAAGATAGCCTCAGAGGAAGGGCTGAATTAACAGTGAAAGGTATCCAAGGCAGGCAATGTGCCTCGCCATCAACCTGCTCCGCGGAGCAATCAATACAGTTCGGGTCATCCGACAACACACGGAAAATCCAGCTAATTAAGCGTTGCCACCAAACATGCAATGCACCCGGTTGTAAATAATAAAAAATATCATATTAGTTTAAAAAACTCCTTTTCGGCAGCCTCAGAAATAAAGAGGCGGAGCTTAACAGTACCAGCGGCCAGGACCAGCTGGCGGTAGAGGCGGAGCCTAAGAAAAAACCATATAAAAAGACCGCATTTACAACAGGGCTATATTCACAATGCCCGAATTCAACTATCTGCTCGACGGTGATTCCACCCAAGATAGCTTCTCCATCGTGCTCAAAACCATCGAGTGCAGCGAAGAGAAGACCGCCAATCTGCTACACTCCATCCTCCAAGCAATCAACATCCAGCTGGACGCTAGATTGTCGGCCATGGAACAGACCCTCAACACCATTTTAGAGCGGAATGCCCCTAAGAAGCAATGTGTCTTCTGCATTCCGCAGGAAAACACGGATGGGCATGTTTCCGCTAGATGCAATCGCTACCCCGACCCTTTGTCTCGGGCGATCCAAGTAACCAAACTGGGGCTGTGCGAGCGGTGTCTAAAGGGATCACATCCCGAAGACTGTGGGGCAGCATGCAGTATCTGCCAGCTTCCCCACAATGCGCTCATGTGTCCGTCAAAGGCACATACACCAAAGCAACCCCACTACAAGAGGAGGAAGTTTCACCGCTCTCCTTACTAAATTTTTGCGGCCTTATTGTTCCTGCCTACTGCTCCTCCATAATCTCTGCCATCACCAGAACAACGGATATCGCCTACTGTTCCTACCGTATTCCTGCCCCTACTCCACCACAACTACGCCTGCCTACTGCTCCTGCCCATTACTCCTGCCTATTGCTCCTGCCTATTACTCCTGCCTACTGTTCCTGCTTACTGCTCCAGACACTAACGCACTCGGACGCAAATCGCACCAACTCCAACCACCAACGCACTCCAACGCAACTCGCACCAACCTCAACCGACGCTCCATGACGACGCATGAGGATGTACTCTATGATAGTATTTCATTTATGTCGAAATTTTTGTTGTTGTTATTGTATTGTTGCCCCCCCCCCCGGCCGGAGTGTTCGGCCATCTGCCCGAACCCTACCATAAATCACCCGCCATAAAAGCGGGCGGGTTCGGGGGGCCGGGGATTAGCGGGGCGACAGCCTTGCCAGTCCACAATAAAACGTTGTAAGGAACGGTTGTGTGCTCACATCGTAGCTGCCAGATATACTGGCACATCTACTGTTTGTATGTTTACTATTCACATTTCTAACTTTTTTATAAATTTCTTGTAAAGAACATGTACTCACTACCCGCTTTTTGATTTCCTTTCAAGCTTAGGGTATTTTAGCTTAACTACCATCTCTTACGACCCCTCCCCCATTTTAGGTGCTCTCTTTACGACCTCCGTTGCAACAGTCGCATCACGAGCTTGACCCTGGCAGCTAATAATTTTAGACGTCAAAGTGAGTCTGCGTGAAAATTCGGACGAAGCGCGCTTTTTGTTTTTCTGACGGCTACGTCAAATTTGGCACCCATCCGACTTCTGTCTTTGATCCTGTCATACTGATAGAAGTTCCATCCCATTTCTGTCTATCTCGAGTGTATGACTATATTCAATTTCTACTTATTCAATCGTGATGGAGTATGCATCTTTTATAAGGAATGGAGAAGGGATAAGCACTTGGGAATGCCGAAATCGGAGGTTGGTTTTTATTGGAACAAATTCAATAATTTGTTAGATCTATATCTTAGTCGCAAACATGCTTCTGTCATGTTTTGAAGTTCTAACCAAATGACGAAACTGTCAGCTTTTTTCAGGAGTTCAAGTTGATGAATGGCATGCTTGTATCGCTTCGGTCCTTTGCTGAACGGCTTTCCAGTAAAGATGGGTAAGTTTTAAGCACGAGAGGAGAATTTCACGCTTTTTGTTGTTATTTTGTAATGCATGCAATGCTGAGGTCTTGTAATAAGAGCAATTCTTATGGCGCGGTCATTTGATATGGTCGACTCCCACGAATATACAGTCGAGTAGATTTTTCGCTTAATATAATGTGCTTGCACAGTTTATGAAATGCGGTGAAATCTGCGCGTAAACAGATAGCTGCGCCAGCACTGCCAGCATTTTGCGCGCGCAAATGGCCGGCGTCACAGTCGAAGCTGTTTCCTCACGAGCAAATTTTACCGCATTTCACCTTCTGTGCAAGCACACTATATTAAGCAAAAGATCTACTCGACTGTAGCGAGCAGACCAATGCGACGCTGATATATTCGATAGAACAATGACCTACTTCCACTCTTCACTACTGGAGCTGTAAAAATTGTGTCGCCTGCTTTGGTGCAAAAATCAGCCCGTTATATCTCAGGGAGTAGATCACTGGAGCCGACGATATCTAATCTATCTATCTATATCTATAATATAATAATATAATATAATATATAAAATATATAAAGAATCGTAAGCGCAATTCAAAAATGTGCACATAGCGGGAAACCACGTGGCGCTCCCGTAGCGCGCGCATGCTACTAGCACCTTCAGTTGCTGGTTCACTAGTCTAATATATAAAGAATCGTAAGCGCAATTCAAAAATGTGCACATAGCGGGAAACCACGTGGCGGTCCCGTAGCGCGCGCATGCTACTAGCACCTTCAATTGCTGGTTCACTAGTATATCTATCTATCTATCTATCTTCTATCTAATATATAAAGAATCGTAAGCGCAATTCAAAAATGTGCACATAGCGGGAAACTGCGGCGCCGTCTCGAAGCGAACGCTCTTGTCAATAGCACCATTAGATTGCTGGTTCACTAGTATATATTCTAATATATAAAGAATCGTAAGCGCAATTCAAAAATGTGCAAGTAGCGGGAAACCGCGTGGCGGTCCGGAAGCGAACGCTCCTCCAAATAGCACCTTTAGATTACTGGTCCACTAGTCATGTATAACGATTTTTGGCACTAATCAACCTCTACGAGATTAAGCTATCCATCCCGCTAATATATTGCACACGGGGTTATCTGGCACGGTGCACACAAAATGATAATTTCACTTGATAGACTCATTTTGGGGGTCTCGATATTTACCCGTACTTTACGTAATGTCAAGTTAACAGGATGCGCAACTTTGCAATGAGTCTCTCGTTTCAGAGCTAAGTGTAGTTTGCACATTCTGACAACTCCTTTATGCATACAGTGGATTATTTTTCCTCAATGTACTGTGCTCGCAGGGTATGTAAAATGCTGTAAAATTTGCGTGTGAACAAATAGCCACGCAATAATGCCGGCATTTTGGCGCAGTTGGTCAGCGTAACAGGCTAGCTATTTATTCATGCACTCTAGGGGCAACTCGGGATGCTGACCTAATCCTACGAAGCCTTATTTTGTGGAATAACTATCTTTAGCGCAACCAGCAGGTCAAATAACCCTCGAAAGCTTCAGCAAACTTTTTGATTTCAATTTTCTTGTTTGAAATAACGGCGCCGGTTTCCCTGTTCAAGCGCGTTTTGATTGTTTGGAATGCAGTATTGAGGTTCTCGATGTCTTGACTATTTCTCAACTTCTTTATAGGCCTTTTTTTTCAGGCAACAGCTAGTGCGCTATTTCAAAACGTCATCATATCGGATGAACTACATGGAAACACCTACAGGTTTGAAAATGGTCATGAACACTGATCCGTCAGCCGTCGGGATACCAGAGCTTATAAGGGATATATATAAGGTCAGTCTTTCAACGCTTGATCTATTAGCTTTCTGTGTGGTTTGTTCTGGATGGCTTATATTAGCTGTTTTCTATAAATTTGCTTTTTGCGAATTGGTAAATGTCATCTTGGAAGTTTGTGAATGTCTCTTTTTTGCCTTTTCCGTTCTTAGATTCTGACCTAGTACCTCTTGGTGTTCCGCGCATTTTAATCTGATGGTAAATGTTACATCAGTCGTTCCTCTAGATGTTCACAAACTTTAAATTAGTTGGAAAGTTTTTCTAAAAATTTTGCAGGAATAAACTGACTGTAGGTTTTTATGTCAACACTTCGCGACGTATACATCGGTAACATGAAAAGAATACCGCGAAGACATACTTTTAACTCATTTACCGGCAGACTGTACTTCAGCTCTGCAATTCATGTTTAGATCTATGTTGAAACTGTGATGAAGAACCCGTTAATGGATACATCTACGCAAATCACCAGTGACCTCTTTGCTAGCCGAGTGGATCAAGTTGTATGCGGTCACTCATCTTACATTTAAAGTCGGTGATTGTTCATAATTTGTACAGGTATAAATTATTCTTTTTTCCTTTGAAAGCAAATTTTTCGTTTCTATATTAAATCCTGCCAGATTCGCCCTCGGTCGGCCCTTTGATCAAAGTAATTAGAATTTTCAAGTCAACATGTTTCTTTGTCATTGGCTTATGACTGTTCAAATAATACGTTTATTAGATATCTAGAAACAAAACAGGAATGTGTATTTGACCCATTAGTAATTTTCTCAAACGGTAAGATGAGGAATGACGACCTCTGGTCCAACCATGACTGCATCTCGAGCAGCTTTCTGAAATGTAAAATGACAATCACTTTTGATTTGTTTTTCTGTGACTTACCTTGACTGTTGCAATCTCTGTCTGCCAGTCCTCTTTGGCTATTCGCTGCACTGCCTCGATAAACAAATTTTTGCATTTGAAACAGTTGTCCTTGAATGTCTTCATGACAAGTTCCATCGACACCTGAAAGATTAATTCGAAAACCTAGCCGGCTAAATTGGGAGAACGAGATTAAGTTTTGAATTGAGTTCATTTTGGTGTGAACCGTGTTCACGTACTTGCTCATCATCCTTCCAGCAATCATAATCGGTAACTAGTGCAGTGGTAGCATAAGGGATGCCCAATTCTCTTGCAAGACAGCACTGAAAACAGCAAACATACTGAATCAGTCTTAGGATGGGGTAAGTCGTTGTTGAGCAATTAGCTTTTAGTTATAGCCAAGACTACCTAATTTCTCTTCAAGGATGTCTTCATATATAAAAATGAGTCCAATGTTGGTTTAAGAGAGGGGCTGCGGAAACTGATAAGGGGTTAGCCTTTGTCCGAACCATATAGGCTGTGTCCCAAGTTCTTCTCATAAGCACGCGCTACACCTGACATTTGATCCGCTTGATTCACCTCATCCACTTCGTTTTAATGGAAGTAAACTGGCCAGTGTAGAAGCGGATGTCCACTTGATTCACTTTATCCGCTTCGCTACTGGTCAGTTCACTGATTCCATCAAGAGCGAAGTGTACGAAGCGGATCAAGTGTGGGTGCCATATCACGCTTCGCGTGCCAATCGCTCCTTTGCATAGGTACTTCTGTGCCAACGCCTCAAAGGCAGCAATTCTGCTGCGTTGCGGTGGTGTCAAGGAGGAATATCGGGACACAAACTATACGAGCACAGATCACCGTAACATGTGATAAGCCACGCAGAACATTCGCCGCCAAATTTGTGACTCCCTTTGAGTGCTACTTACCTCTGGTATCATCGTCATATTGATGAGGCTGGCGCCCCAGGATTGGAATATTCGGCTTTCAGCCCTAGTCGAATATCGAGGTCCATTGATGCAGATTCCGAAACCACCGTCGTGATATTTCAGTTTGAGATCGTCGGCGGTCGTTACAAGAATCTGTAAGCGTGTGCTTGTAAATCTACCTTGGTATCGTTTATTCGTTGACCGTAACGACTGCTGACAGCGCGGCGATCGCTGCGCGTGCATGATGTTTTCGTAGAAAAGATGAATAGAAAGAAAACAGAAGATTCTTCTCATCTTTATAATGTAGAAAAGAAACAAAGAATTCTTCTCATCTTAAGCCACGGTCCAACTTGTCACTTTTTCGCAAGTTTAGAAGGCACGCGTCGCAGTCGCCACGTGGTCGGCAGTCCGTACGGTCAACGAACGAACGATACTTTGACCTTGATCCTTCGGGCATGTCAAGTCAAAACTTTAGTCTACTTCCTTTGTAGAAAGTATGAATGGGTATGGCGGGAGCGCAATCCGCCAATCACCTCCCACCAAGCGGTGATTGGTTGACTGCCGACAAACGTCACATCCACACAGCACTTTAATACAAGAACAAAGTGAATATTTTGACGAGCTTTAAAACTATCTTTGAGCTCAGTATACCCAAAGATTCAAATATGAAAGAAAATACAGCATCGAAAAAACTGCTGAGATAGCAGGAGTTTTACCTTTCTCAGCTTTTCGTTGTATGCTGGATGCATTTGAATGTGACATACGCCTGGAACTTGTGGGCACGTTCCATCAAAATATGTGCATTTGCGTCCATTGGTCCTGAAAATGATTGGACGGTCCAAAATAGTATTCTCAGACCAAAATATGGCGGACCGAGGGGAGGGGGGGGGGGGGATTGGGAAATTCTTGAACGTCCACATAAGTTTCATTGCGCAAGTAACTCATCATCACTTGTATGTAATCAGTGAATTTTCAGGATTCAAGAATTCTAGCCATGTGACATCTTTTGAAGGGGTGTCTCGGGGTTTTGGGTCGCAAAAATAATGGAAAACATCCGAAAAATTTTTAGAGTACGTGGCATGCCACGCCCCTCATCCGAAATAACTTTTCGTCGTCCCCCCCCCCCCCCTCCCTCCCCGCCTTCCCCAAGAAAAAGTTTGTAGGACCGCCATTGCTAACGGTGAATGGATTCTTACATACTTATCTACTACAGAATCGGGAAATACAAGTTCGCCTGGTTTCACATCTTGTTGCAATGATCCGCATGCAATTGATGCTATAATCACATTGGCACCTGCAATTGTTTTTTTTTCATAATTATTATGACACCGCTGTGAAAAGTTTTACCTAAAGACATCATGCCCCATAAATTTGCTCTATAGTTGACATCTGATGGCATGATATCATGTTTACGGCCATGGCGAGCCAGAAGAATACAGGGAATGCCATGAATGGTTCCTGAAAAAAGAATACGATAGCGACCATGACGCATTTTGTTCTTTATCGCTGTATACAATGAACATATGCTGAAAGCAAGACTTTGCTCGTCTAAAGATGTCATCAGCCGGCGACTCCTCCCCCCCCCCCTTGCTTAGAATTTTTTTTGCACATCACAACAACTTAGTGTAAGTTTTCCGAAAAAAAATTCAAGGTTCGTTGGGATCAAAATGAAACCAAATTTGGCACTTCGTTATCACTGACGGTTCCGTTCATACTGCATTTTCTCCTCTACAAACTTTAGGAGCGTTCTTGCGCCTCACTGATGATAGGCAAAACAGGATAGGACAGAATCAGAGAAAAGGATCGATGTATAAGATTTAAGGGTACCGTTTCATATCTCCGATTTTTAGTCATTGACCGAAAACGTTCCGAGTTTGTGAACGGTTTTTGACACGAGTGTCATATTTTGTCGTATGCAGAGTTTCATTCAAATCCCACCGAACCAATTTTTTGCCCAAAGCTTACAGTATGCCGAATGTGCAAATAAGTCCGCTTTTTGTTGAAGCTAAGATTTATTTAAAATCAAACTGTACTCCCCGTAAACCCGCAAGAAAATAGGGTTTTTGTATTTTGCGAGTTCCTGAATATTTTTTTAGGTTTGGCATTTCGCAGCAGTGCTGACCCGAATTCTATGTCTTCGGCCCCTTTGTGCACAAAGTGGACTTGTTCATTTTGGTCATTTTTTGGAAGGGCTATTCAAAACTTCTTGAGTCATGCATAGCATGCTAAATTCATGCAGTTCTTTGGAGACCTGGTAATTCAAAGTAAAAATCCAAGCTTCTGACTGATATTTTTGCTAGCGAACATCTATAAAATGTCCGGATCATTAAGTAAGAATTTCTGTAATATTTAAAGGCCTTTGTTATGCAATGAAAAATTGTTTCTACATCGCTTTTTACTGTAAACTATAATGCAACAGCTGTTCATTTGGTCATGATAACATTTTATGGCTTTTGGCTCGTTCAGATTGAATGCAGAACGCAGACAGAAAAGGGCGAACTCTGGTTCATGAAACGAAAGGCAATTTTCATTGAAAAATATTTGTGTGCGCTGAAATTGTTCTGGAATGCGCCGAAAAATTCACATTTTGCAAACAAAAGATAAGCGTGAACTGTTTCAAATGCTCAAAAAACTTCTTCAATGTTGCTATTTGGCAGTTTGTGAAAGAAGGAGATGTAGTGACGGTTTTTTCTCGTAGATAAAATTACGCGACTAAAAATTATCCAAGAGTATTCGTAATAGATAGTGTTGTTACTGGTCACTGATTTTTCGTTTGAAAGAAATCTGGTATGACTTCATTACAAATTCAAATAAATTTATAACAGGATAAATATTGTGTGAGGACATAACTGTATATTCTTTCCAATCAAAACATAAACTCAGAGAAACAAAATCCTGAAAAAGGTTTACCTTCGATATACTTATCGCTTGGTTTCCCGAACGGAGTGTCAACCTCGACTTCTTTTGCATTTTGCAATATTTGTGGATCCTCCAAACCGGATCCACCCATTATCCCAACTTTGAATACCATTTTCTGAAATTTTCAGCTTCATATAGTACAATACAACCAGAGTGGACGTACATAGCACTAAAAATGAGAAACACTCTGTAAAACTGAATTTCTGGAAGCGAAGAAACGGATGCTGAATAATGCATTTATTACACGTGGAATGTGGCCGTCATGTCAGCCACAAGAAAGATCATGAAAATAATCGATGTGATAATTGATAGGGGGTGGGGCAGGGTTCAGTTTTATATGTACGAGGAAACAGGATTAATGCGAGGGCATAATCCTTTGCTGTCCTCTACATGATCTTAAATTGTAAAATTATGTACTCAACTGTGAGAGATCGGTCAGAGTTTGCCAGTGTTGCTTGTGTTAAAAGTGTTGCCAGTGTTGAAAGTGTTGAAAGCGTTGCCAGTGTTGAAAGTGTTGGAAGTGTTGCCGATGTTGAAAGTGTTGAAAGCGTTGCCGGTGTTGAAAGTGTTGAAAGCGTTGACGGTGTTGAAAGTGTTGGATGTGCAAATCATCAGTCTTGCAGTTTCATTCCTCCTCGAGCGATCTCACCGGCTGGTGAGTACTTTTGAAATAGAAATGGGAAATAAGAAATGAAAGTACAAGAATTGGAAAAGCTTTCGCATGCAAAAGATCCTCTACAAAATTATGGAAAGAAGAGGACTTGTTTTGCATAGGCAATCTCCGACATTTGAGATGGCTGCTAAAGTCTGATGAGAATGCGTGTTGGGCGTCGAATCCGGCGCTTCTGCGAATAGTGAGCAAAGGACCCAATGGGAGGTTTTGCAGCCTTCCCAAATGTTGGAGATTGCCTCTTTCAAACCAGTCCTTCACTTTCCAAAAAGTTCGTATGAGGAGCTTTTGCGAAAGCACTTCCTATTTCATTTCAGTATCATTTCTCATTTTCCAATACCTATTCCAGACGTATACTCACCAGCCAGTGAGATCGCTCGAGGAGGAATGAAACTGCAAGACTGATGATTTCCACATCCAACACTTTCAACACCGGCAACGCTTTCAACACTTTCAACACCGGCAACGCTTTCAACACTTTCAACACCGGCAACACTTTCAACACAAGCAACATTGGCAAACTCTGACCGATCCCTGACACCACTCGATGTTTGATATCCTAAACTTCGATAGATTTGTAACCGAAGTATGGGCATTTGTGAGTGAGAAATCATGGATTATTTCTTCGTGCATCCCACTAGATGAGTAGAGTAGGAAGCATTGTAGGATGGACAATAAACTATCATTAAGAGCACTTTCAAAAAACTAAAATGCACTCAAAATTAAATTCATTAGTTGCCAATAGTCGAAGATGAAAATGAAATTTTGAATCTTTTTCTTGCGTTTAATGGAGCTTTTAGAATTATCTCGACTGCTGAATCAACATTATCCCTTCCCCCCCCCCCTCCTCCTATACAATCCGTTTTCTTCCTTCTTATACGCAGACAGCTTTTTCACATAAGTTTCTTTTCGTCAGAGGAAACTTTAAAATCTTACAGCTGATCCGCTATCAGAAAAAGAATTTTACCACAGCTTACCTTGTGATTAAGCCATACTTTATGCAAAATGAGAAGATAAGAGAACGGCATCAGGGATATGAAAGCTTTTATTCGACTATGTACAAAACCACACATTATAGTCCTTCAGCGTTTGAACATCCATAGTTGTGCAAATATAATCACAAAAATTCATTTAAGCACTGCAAAGTCAAAAATGATGCACTTTTGAAAGTGATTAATCATTTAACAACTTCTTCACGCTATACATACAAAGATTTTGTTAGAGATTTGCTCTGGAAAAGGTGAAGCCGAAGAGCAAAGTTAATTCACCATTTTTCTGCGAAGATTATATGTCAAAATTACAAAGCACAGAATGTGATGAAAAAAGTAGTTCCAGCTTAAAGATTCACTAATCTTACTTCGTAAATAATCTGATGACACCGGAAAAGATTTGCGTAATTGCAAAGGATATATGAAAAGGAGACTGAACAAAGACCAACTCAAGCCCTAATTTAACAAATTCAGGTTGAATGATGTATAAAATAATCAATTTTCGGCTTGACGACGGTCTTGAACAAGTTTATATGATTTTAGGCAGACGAAGTTATTACAGCGAGTTAGAGAGTTCATTGCGACTTGGTGAAAGGACGGAGTGGATGGAAAACGAACTGTTCTTTAGAGAAAGAGGGCATGACATCTTTTTATGACGTTTATTACACACCGTTCTTCCGTCAAACGAGTACCTCGGAGACGCTGTGTCAAGATCCGAAATATTTTTGATGACAAGGGTAGAGAAGACTAAGATCAGAATTCGACAAAACCTTATAAATTTTGAGATACATCTTCCGTTCCCAGTCACAAGTGTAAGGCCTAGCAATCTACAGTTCAGCAATGCACTTTCCAAAGAAACTTTGATAGAGTTCATCCAGGAAAGAAAACAACGAGATGTAGTCCTGGCAGACTATTTTCATTTTTGTTTTGTCTGTTTTCCATTTATGCAGCTATATCGAATCTAAATAACTGTGACACATCGTTAGTCCCACTGCACTCGGAAACACTGCGATATGATATCAAATTGCCAAAAAAATCGGCTCAACTGAGGCCAGTAAAGATTTGTTTTTTTCATGTCTAGACCTATCGATATTTATGGGTTGTGCTCAGATTAGTGTAAAAGTAGACATTAAAAATAATAAATTGAAAAAAATGAGTGCTAGCTGCTCTGAAAATGTGAGAAGCGAGTAAGATGACGCTCTGTGCGCGAGCCATGATTCTTTATAACCTTGCGATGCTAGAATCGTAAAAAAAACATATGAAGGTCTTTCTAAGTGATCCAGTTTTACTGATTTCCTGTGAAAATATGATACGAAGCCATTTCAAAATAAACATCAATCATCGTGGATGATGGACTGATAACGTAAACAAGTATCCTCTGCGATTTTCTGGTGAAACCTAGAGTGACGCACGGGAGAAGAGATCTACTGTTAAGATTTGAAAGTTTTCTTTTTTATTTAAGAGCAAGGTATTTTCAACCTCTGCTAAAGGGCCGGGCATACTTCACGCAATTTCAGTCGCGACGCGATTTGGCAGTTTGCCAGAAGTCTTCGGATCCAGCACTAGCAACCTGCACATGCACAGTGTGTAAAATTTACACAGACTGATAAAATACCCTATCTCCTGTACATTCAAAATGTGCTTGCAGTGAGTTATGGACAGTTGGAATATTGCCAGATCGCCTCGCGACCTAATTCGCGTGAAGTATGCTCGCCCATTAAGAGAACTTCTGTACCCTGACACTTTTTTCATAAGAGCAACTCAAAAATGTTGCGCCACCTTTGGGCAGATAAAATCAGTACAGACTTCAAATGGCCGGCTATTCAGAAATATCAGTGCGCAAAAATGGTCAGGGGAGGGTAAGGGAAGGGCAGGGAGAGGGTGGGGGAAGGGGGAGTAGCGCGATATGCTCTTCTCGAAAATATAATCATAAAAATACTAGTAGAAGAATATTTCGCATAGTGAAGCTTTGTGAGATTACGATAGCTCCACGTAAGGAATCAAACCCAAATCTCTGTTGTCTAGAAGGGTTCATCCGCTTATATCAACTACATATAAGATAATGCTCCCTCCCTTCCCCCCTCCCCCCCCCCTCCCCTCCCCATCACCGGGTCAAAGGAAAATAAAGTCATAAAGTCCTTTGTAGCCTCACTGCAATTGAGCATTTTTGAGAGCACATCAATGAACCCCAGTGGAACAGTATTTAAGCCAAAAGTTCTTGATTTCTTACCGCATACCCACCGTAATCCCCGAGAAATGTCTTATTGTGAGGGTTGGTTATATTTCGCGATCGGCATGTAGATTAACTCCCACAAGCGCTTTTGAAAAAAAATAATCATGAATCAAACATGCCAAAGTGTTATGGTATGATAACTGATGATCAACAATATTATCGTTATTTTGTTGAAACTAAGTTTGATAGAGGCTATATTCGAAAGAATCTTATCAAATTTCAAGCAGGATACAAAGCGGAAGTGCATCAAGGGGATTAGAGACAGGAACATAAAGTGATAACAAGCAATTTGTCACTGACAGCTTTTTTTTTTCGCGAACACATTATCTAATCAAATGGTGCAAACTGTTTGAAGAATGTCTGCGGCGATAGTAGAGGCTGACACAAGAAGAATCAATAGACGCACTTTAGCAAAGAGCGCACCAAGCTATAGGGGAAAAACATAACTACGGCAGCTGTGCAATTCGCGCTTCTTCCGGAACGTTCCGCAAAATTTCGGTTCATCAGTTCAAATTTCGTTGAAATCTCGAAATGTCGACGTGAAATTTCTCTAACATTCCGCTATTCGGACCCCAAAATTGATAGTCATGGCTTTGCTGTGTGACATGCTGTCACAAATACACTTCGCACTAAATGTTTTGTGCGATTACGGTGGGTATACCATGGGGTCAAAATCAAAAAATTGGTTGAGATCTGCTTTGTTGGGGTCATGTGGTATGCTGAACACAAATAGCGCACTTGTTCTGTGTAGTACCCCTATGTGATGGAGTTGTTAGGAACGGGGGGTGGGGGGGGGGGGGTCAAAATCACGGATTTGCCTAGTACTTGGTCCAGAGGGGTTATTTGGCACGCTGAGCATAAATATCATTTTGATTTTGCACGCTAGCCGTTTTCTCGGGTTACGGTGGGATTACTGTAGAAGTTCCATGGTAGAGACTTGGCTGGAATTCATTTGCAAGAGATTTATCCAGCATGCTGATGACGATCATGCTTCTCGTAGCAGTAACGCCTTATTCTGAAATTAGGTATGTTACAATGTATAAGTAACATTTTTCTCCTTTCAAGCTAATACCCCTAATACCCGCGCATTTGTGATCAAACTTCCGTTAACACCTACCTCCTTCCCATTTAGATAAAGAGTTCTAGGCGAATCTCCTTCAATCCTCTGCCGTGTGCCTACCGTAACACCGGAAACGGACAAACTGGGAGTTTGACTTCCTACCGTATACCTACCGTAACTCCATTAAGCACTAACCTAGAAAGAGTGTAAAGTCCGTGACCAGCTATGTCAAGTGACCCTCCCAATCAGATTTGAGCAAATTTACGGTTTCCAAATTTCGGAACACGGATAGTAAGATAGCCGAAATTTCTTTATTATTTAGATGTGATAAGGACATAAATTTCTGCGTGACTCCTGCTTATGCTCGATAAGGATAGTTTTAGGGGCATTCATGTCTAGCCTATGCAAAAAAAAGTATATCATGACGTCAATGGCGTAAGATTTCTGTTCGTGGGAGGGGAGCAACAAATTTTTTTCTGATGATTGATGGTTTTTTTTCGAAAAACTTTTTGGTATGCTTCCCGAAATTTTGCGGACCTACAACCCCAGAATCTCAGAAAGAGTGGAAAAAATTTTTTGTGAGGCTAGATTGGATTTTCAAACATTTTTTGAAATTATATCAAGTACTGACAAGTATAAACAAGTCGCTTGCACATTTTTATAACTCATATAGGTAACTTTCAAAAATTTCGCGACCCATTCACGGGGGGGGGGGGAGGAACTCGCTACGCCACTGCATGACGCTGATATAGGCCGCTGCGGTGCTGACAATTTAGGCGAGGAAATGTCATAACGCGTACAACTTCATGTTATGCGCCCATTGTTTTTTTTTTCATAAAATGTTGTCGGCACGAAAGGCACTTATAGTCAGTCATCTAAATGTAGACAGTCAGAAATTCTAGTCTTTGTTCCATACTATTTGTTTATTTTTGTTGAAACAATATTTGGCTTGTTTACATAAAAATTCTCAAAACCATGATGACACCGCTTATTCTGATTCCGTTTCGTGGAAACTAGAAATAACGGAAGGACATCAAACAAAAATAAATGCAGCTGGTAACTTCATTTCTACACGAATGCGAATGTTTGAGGTGTTTACTTTTATGCTTATCTGTTCGTTTGTGCTAACCACAAATCAGCGACAATGCTTTGGGTTCATGCGAAAGTAAACACTTGTTTGGGTTGGGTATAAGACCGATTATCGCCGAAAGTGGACTTGAGCACGTACAACTGGATCATTCTCCATACGCTCTGGTATTGGCGATAACCAGTACTTCAAGAAGGCCTACCAAAATATGCCTGCCAACCTTGGGACAGTTTTCAATTACCATACAAAGGACGTAATCAGATGAACAGGGCCTTGAAGGAAGCGTCTCACCAAACTTTGAGTCAAGAGTGGCAGGGAAAACTTCTTGCCCTATATAACCCTATTTTGGTTCAAAGTCGCGCACAGTGGAAGGTAGAAACCCGCCCGCAGCTTGTCCAGCCCGAGCTAAATCGCCCTTTGCGGGTTGTCTGAGTACAGATTTTTCGACCTAGGGGAGGCGTATTGAGTCGCATTTGGGCATGGTCCGACAAGACGTCCCTCTAATAGAAGCTGTGTGATTCAGTCTACCCAAAGTCGGTAAGAAAGTATTTCTGCAATAAGTAGGAAGAGCACGAGTTTCAAGCTTTTCAAGCTAGCCGAACTAAAATTTGATGTTGAAACATCTGTATGGGTCCGATGTTTACATTGGATTCCGATTCAAGGGGTTCGCCCCCTTTCATGGTGTCTGACAGTTTTGATACTGTCAGACACCATGAAAGCATGCGGAGGGGGGGGGGGCATAAGACCGAACGTAGGCAGTAGTCCAGATCATGGATAGACTTGCAAAAATCGAGCATAATTTTACGTTTTCAAGAAATCTGCGCACTAGTGGACATGGCAATTTTGATGACAGTATGCCACTCCCGCTGCATGGATAATTGTATATTTTAGTAGATATGTGATAATAGATATAGTACCCCGCTGTGCCGACATTCAACGATATTTGCTTGTGAACAAATTACCAGAGGAGTGCAGACTAGGAAATATGAATCAACTATTGATAGTGTCGGTATAAAGAGCATTTCTGCTCTATGTATAAACGTTAAAAGATCAACAATGCAAACAACAAACATATTGTGCCGAATTTTTATATTTTCTCTAGGCTAACGAATAGAAAAACAATGGTTAGTAAATAAGAAAACGCATGGGATTTGTGTTAAACGTCTGTTTCCCTTCAACAATGACTGACACGACAACCATGGAGCGGATGAGCACGAATGGATAAGATTCACATTTTGTTTTTTCGCAAAACTTTTTGCCATGCAGCCGCCATTTGCACAGCTACATGATGGTATGTCGATGTCAGTGAGAGAATAGGATATTAAGGCAGGGACGTTGACGGATGCCGTCAACCCGTCAACGTCACGAGGCATCTCTAAGAAAGATTATTACATGATCACTGAAACAAACAATGTGTGTGATCGCTCATCAATTAATTAAATTATCAATCATCAAAACGAATGATGACGAAAGAAGACAAAAGTAATATCAAAAGAAAGGAGACGAAAGGACCCATCGAAAATTACCACACTCAAATAGGTAAGAGCTACAGTATATATGAATAAGAATATTCGAAACAATTGCATACCTAGTCAACAAGAACAGAGCTTCTGGCGAATTATGGACATAATTCGGTTGCAGCAAGTATGATGATAAGTCGTGTACACTACAGTGACTACCCTGCAGTGATCGAAGTCAGCCAAGCTATGGCTAAAAGTCGATCACTAAGTAACCGGACTGCTTGGAACGGGAGTGGGCGGGATGAGCGGGCGCAGTACAAAAGCAGCAGAAAGCAGCACACACGCAAAAAATACAATATCAATAAAAACACCGAACAACAAACAAAAATGATGAAAAACCATCGCGGTAATACACTCATAATAATTAAAAATGTCGTATAGAACTCTAGATAACTCTAGATGAAGCGGAAACGCATCAACAATAGATGTGTAAGGACTTGTATTTGATGATGAAGAAGAAGTAGAAGTTAGCGCGTCTCAAATATATAGATAGAATACCCCGGAGCAGCAGCAGCGGCAATGCAAGAGCAATTGGAGATAAGCCGTGTAGTAGCTTCAGATGTATGTGCGTGTATTATAATCGTATTAGGAAGAACGCGATAAAGAAGTGAAGTGAAACACATCTGGGGAGCAATTTCTTTGAGAAAGCTTTGTAAAGAAGGAAAAACCGACGGTCTATGAAGCGCCTCTGACTAGCAAAACACCTGCCGCATGGCGAACACAGTCTTGGAGAACGGGGACAAAAGAAAAATCATAGGAATTTGGCAAACATTCGAATAGAAGAACACCGTTGTTGAGTTATTTGGATAGATGCTAAGTATATTTGCTATATGCAGGATGATAGCGATATTATGATATGAGCCATAGTAAAACGGGCATTCATATCAAAAATGAAGACAAAAATGAAACAAATGAGCGAAGGGACTTGTGCAATGTGCACAAGTAGAACCAGCATTGAAATTGAGTAGAAAGGCGCGTTTCGCTTCATACTACCAAAGAGAAAAACATTGAGTCACATACACACAGGAACATACTTATTAATGATGATGCAATACCGCATATAGATCTTCAAAACCTGGCACTTCAGGTCGGCACGCCCGCAGTGCGTTATCCAGCTTCTCTTGGTCAATATTTTGGAGGAATGGCAACACCTCTTCTTGATAGACAAACGATGACATTGTTGCATGATCGCTCGCATCCAGTTTCGCACTCATCTCCGCCTAAATTCGTCAAACATTCCATTTTTTTTTCAAAATAGGCGACCGAAATTTTACATGTTGCAAAAAGTTTAATACATATTGCGACCATATTGAGATAGAAGGAAACGACGGAACAATTCATTAGAGCACAGAAATGAATAGCACGAAATTTATGATGATGGCTTCAAACAAAGTTAATTTTTTTATTTCGAGAACTACCTCCAATATGTATTCGAAAACAATTGTAAAAAGAAAAAAAGAAAGGGAAGCTTTGCATCCATTGAGATAATGATAAGAATAAGTAAAAAATTTGAAGCGTCGAATTTAGACTCTATACTGTTTCAATTCTACTGAACCTCGAGAAAGTATCTATCACCAACGGATTGAATGAAACAGCCTAAGTCCAAAGAATTACAGCAAACTAATGGATTGATTTTGGCAAACTTTTTAAATGCATAGGCATCAGACCGAAGTTGAAGTGTAATGAACAAGAAAACAGAACAAAACAAAAAAGATAATCTTTCAAAGTCAACAACGAACTCGATAATAGGAAATATAAACTAACCATTCTCTTCAGTGATACAACAAGTAACTCAAACGACTTGTCCTTTCGGTCATCTTTTGATGCTTCCAAGAACACATTCGTGAAATCTTTGAACGATGGTCGAGAGCCGGATATCAGATTCGAATCACAATATACGGCATTCACTAGTAACTAGAAAGGAACTGATTTTACTGATTGTACCAGCCATATACAACGATTAACGCACCTCAGCTAATTTACTCCATATGTCGGGGATATCCATCCACATTTCAGCCTCGACAGCCAATGTGCAGTATCGCGACATTCTATATGGATATTCTTTCAGCGTAGGGAATGCAAAACGACTTAGATGTTACTTACCCTGCCAGGGCTTCAGGCTTTTTCTCTTCGTCTTGCAATGCGAGACAAAGCATGTTTCCAAGTTTGGGAAGTTGAGGTTTCCGAACCTACAAAAAAAGCATAACGACCGAAATACAGAAAAGAAGAAAAAATGAGCACCTTTTCGACAGCATATTCCGTAAACCGGAAGAAAATTTCATTGATATTCGGGCATCCAAACTTCTCGGAAGAAGCTATTTTGAAAATTTCTTGGACGCACTGTAATTCAGAATAACGTGAAACTGTAAAATGAAGGGTAAAATCGAACTGATGCATACTTCATCAATCTTCAGATCGCCTTCATCATAGCTCTCCAGAATCGCGCCGACCTCTTTACCAATTTTCTGGTACTTTTCTTCGAGAGCGGCTTTCACCTCTTCCGAGTCAGTTTCCTAAGAAGGCAGGTATCTTGAGGGATTAGTTTTCCGGTACGGAAAAGAAATTTCGGTCTGCATGGGTTTTTCGTGAAAATATCATAATGATTATGATTGAAGAACCCGTGTAAAGAGTAAAGAAAACACTCAGAACGGCTGCTAGTGTAAAACAGTTTGAAGAAAAGAGAAACTTGGAGAAAGAATAAGAAAAAAATATTGGGGAAGAATGACCCAAGAGACCTACCGGCGTAGACTCGGCTTTTCCAGAACAAATCGTCTTTGCTGCTGCCAATGATGCAGCGCGTTCGTCGGTAACGTCTCTGGAGTTCTAAAATGGATGTTTCAGAAAACACTGCAGACACAAAAGACTAGAATCCATCGATTCCAAGAATCCAATGCCAACTTTCTCATATTTTTTTCCACCGAAGTTTGCAAACGATAGTGATGCCGGAACTGAATGCTTCAAAACCTTTTATTTTTAGACTGTTACTTTCAGTTTCTATATTGCAACTTACCTTTCGTTGTGCTTCATCTCTGGCGCCTTTTTGCCAGCCAGCTTTCGTGGTTTCCGTTGTGATAGTTCCACCACCGCCAGCTCCTTGGTGCCATGTTTTCCTGGTTGCTCCTAATGAGTTATCACCCTGGAAACGAGCACGGAGTTGTTTTTCACGAACCATAGTAGCTAAGCTTACCTTCAATAACAAACTAACGTTCTTGGGCTGAACGCTGGATGGGGCTTGCTTGGATTTTGAAGCTGCAATGGATCGGCGATCTCCACCTTTGGGTCCAAACCTGTTGTCGAGCGAACTTCGCTGAACAGGCGGATTTCGGCCGTGTTGAGACGTGCTGCCGCCAGTTCGTAGCTTTCGATCATACTGAAAACGGAAAAATGATCTCAGTAACGATATAGTAATGATATAAAATAACAAGATAATGGCTGAATATGGCTGAATACTTACCTGATCCCTTTGCATTTGATTCTCCATTTGCTCACGCTTGATTTCATTGTGAATCTCAGCAATCTTCTTAGGTCCCTGATCAACTCCTTTTCGAGGGATCCACCGGTTTTGTCGCAATTCGATCACATTCATTATCATAAACCTTTGAAGAAATAAGTTAAGGTAGAAAATTTTCACATGCAGTTCAAAAGAAAAGGAAATGGAAGAAAAGTCTACCTAATTTTGTTTGTACACATGCCAGATATACATTCGAGATGTTTCAAAGTTTGATCCAAGTATTCTTTGCCATTAAACTCAGGAGTAGACAGATCTAATTGCTTCCCGAGGCTTTCAATCAGTTGAATAGCACATTGAAGTGATTCCTAGAATGAATATGATACAAAAGCGAAAAAGAAGTTCAAAAGCGAAGTACTGGAAGAGTAAACAAGGCTGTCAACTATGCAGAGAACTACTCATATGCAGCATGAAGTCAAGGTTATCATTCAATCTGATCATAAGCATGTCAGAAGACGGAACAAATAATAATAATAATCGATAGAATAATAACCGTATAGAAGTGGTGCTCTCATCATACCTCATCATAAGGGGGCTCGGGGAGCTTTCCGGTGTCAGGATTTCGATGGGAATGCTTAATCAGATCAAACAGGCACCATTGCACGATTTTAGTAGACAACAAAGACTGGCGATACAATTGTCCGATAAAGCTAAATAGCTGCCATTGTTCGACTATGTTGATATATCAAACTGCTTGTATCTTACGTGATATTTCCAAACTTTCTCCGCCGGAACTTATTATCGGCTTCTTGAAGATCTAACTCCATCTGCAGCTTCTTCTTCGGATCCTCTTCAGCTTCGATTTCCTTCACCTAAAAGCGAGAAATTAGCAGTCTGACACAAAAATGGAGTACAAATATAATCCTACCTTTATGTTGCGTTCATCCTCCCAAGATTTGTTGACGAAAGTTTCTTGGGCCCGATTAAGGAGAGCATTACGACAAAGGGAAAGCTTCGAATTCTCTTTCAGTTCTTTGTCAACCTGAACGCGAAAAAATCAATATACTGACCATAACTTTTATATATCTTTTCAAGTCATCAATAAGCTACGACAGACTATTTTTTGTGGTCCCCCAAAACATTCACTTCAAAGAATACTAGTCTGCTTTCAGCAAACGATACACATCAGCATCAGCACCGCGCCCCATCTGCGTTAAGTGACGTCAGCAAAAATTACATTTCATTCAGAGACAGACGTCAAACTGAAAAGTGCTGACAAATAGTCGCTCTTATAACCTCTAAAAGACACCGCTAAAGAAAAAAGAAAATGCAGCAGATGCGGATTTGCATTGAAGAAAAATGCGAAGGATGGAAAGTTACCGTTTTCTGATAATATTTCTTTAGTCAATCTATATGACGAACTTCGATTTGTCACAACAAGGTCCAGTCTGTTGCCGCAAAACTTCCCCATTCTTATAAAGAATTTGTCCCCCAACCTACAACTTCAATTACACATGAAAAATGACATTTGGAGCAAACATAAGTAAGGAAGCATTTATTGGGACTACTCCCGAGGAGTGCGACATAAGAAGTGGGAACTAGTTCTAACATTTGCAAGTCTCACACTAAGATGTAAAGAGAAAGCTGGCATCTCTAACACTCCAAAAAAGTTTCAGGTTCTTTCTGATCTCTCGGTAGGCAACTTGTTCTTGTTGCTATCTATCTATATATCCAAACTGCAGCTACTTTATGTTTGTCAAGGCGCTTCGCCCCTCCAGACTCATTCCAGTAAACCCGCTGCCGACACGGTTCCTTGGCGCCAGTTGTTTTGCTGGTCTATTCACGTGTTTAGCACACACATTACACATGCCTTGCGCAATCATTCTAAGCACCAATATCGTCCCTACTAATGCGACTAACTCGTTAATCTCATTCATATCAGATAAATTGCACATCTTAAGGAAGTTCCATATCATTCATTACCTGCTGTTTACAGACTTCGGCATATATTGGACAGAATTTTGGCTCTTCAACGGCTTTGTCGAAGATAATATTGATTACCTAAAACGAAAAAATGTTTCCGGGAGGCGCTATCAGTCAGTCAACATAATGATAAGTACCGAAGTCAGCTGTTCAGGACTGGATGACACATTATAGTCGAGGAATTCTTTTATCAACTCGTCCTTGGTGGTTGGTGTAATCTTGTTCATCAAGGATCGAACATTCTTGAGCAAAAGCTTAAAGAAAAACATAATTACAACGGAAAAGAACAAACAGACGAATGTTCGCACCTTAACTCTCGCTTCTTCTTTTTCCAAATCTTCTGGACGAATTTTCTCAGCTTTCCATGCATGTTCAGCTTTATGTAGAGGAACGGCTCGTTCGATGTTTCGTTCGATCGATGGCCTAGCCGATGGAGGAAATTTTTTGTTTCCACCGCCTTTGCCACCGCGATGATCGTTATGCGAATAACGACCAGCATACTGCAAGAATAAGTTCGGTGCAATTTCACTGATTGATTTATGCGGCTTGCGCAGCTTACTCAAAATTACTAAGATAGAGCTCACACAAAAGCTCGAAAGCATCTGCAAATTATTGACAAGGGAAGCTTGTTTAATCGAAATGGCCTTCTTGAATGGATGTATACCATATAGAAGGGCATGAAACGTTGACATCAAACCTGCCTTCCTTATCTGCAGACATTCATGGACGAGGAGTTATGAGCGCTTATTGAAGTAAAAAATCAAATGTGCATTTTGGATAAAATAAATGCTAAAACTTCACTAGCCTTCAAATAATGCTATTGAATGTGGTAGGTCCTTTTTACTTTAGAGTATTTTTGAATAAAATGCTTTGACGATTACCACTGCTCCATTAAAGAGCTAAAAGTTTACGGCTATTTTTGTCCTAGTGGAAACTTAAATTTTTACTTCAATACGCGCTTATAACTCCTTGTCCATAAACGTTCAGCAGATAAGGAAGCAGATTTGGAGACAGCATTTTATGCACTTCAATATGGTATAAGATCCATCCATCTAGAAAAATCACTCCGAAAAAACATGCTTACTTACCGGTCGATTCGATGGTTTGTTTGACTGTCGAGACGGGTTCATCCATGGTGGTATAAAGTTGTGCTGCTTCTTATTATCACTTCCTTTAGGCATCGAATTTAAATCTATACCCAATTTTACTATCACATCATGGCTAAGTGGGCAAGGACATCGTTTGAACTCCTGAAACGGAAACCGTACAAGAACATGCTTGATATAGAAGTAGCAATCTCACTTTCTCGATATCCCTAACACAATACAGGAATGCCCTTCCGTATATCAAATTCTCCCTATCCACTTCAGCAGGATTGGCTTCGAGGGCGTGCAATTGAGCGTCAAGTTCTGCCTCACGTTGTCGCCTCCTTTCTTCCTCCTCCTAGAGTCAAAATGTGTCAAAATATATTCCGAAAAAGCAAATAGACGCCAAAGCAACTGGTCACCTCTGCTTTGCGTCGTTCCTCTTCTTCCGTATCTGGAGTGGGTGCATCTGGGGTTTCCGTAGCATCCACTGAAGACTCTTCCGGTTCGATATCGGCGACTGAGGGGTGATCCGTGGTGACTGTTGTTGTGGAGGTGACGGTCTCCGCTGGTGCGCTGTAAAACACACATTTACTAGTACAGCAATCTGGATTAGAACAAGTAGATCGATCGATATATGCACCAACGTCTGGAAATATCGCAGCAGCCACATCCTGCAGCGAGAACTTATCGCGGAGAGGAAACCTTCTCCGCCTAACTAGCAATGTCCATCAAACGGTCATCCACTACACACACACACACACTAGAGACGGATCGCTGTTTAATCAATAGCGCCGACCACGAAAAACTCGTTTCTACGCAAATTCCTTCGAACCCGTGCAGCATTTGCTTTTGGGACACCACCCTACATAGTGTCAAGGTCAACGCTAAGCGGCATAATATCCAGGAACTTTATGAGAAACCAGCCATCCGCGATTATTCTGGGATGCGTACCAAGAAAAATATGCAACAGTTCATAGGTTTTTGTGAGTGAAATCGCTCAAGTCGAAAATCATGCGCAGCCCTGACTGACATCTTTCATCCCATTTGACAAAACGGCGCCTACAAATAAGAAAGATGTCCGCGCTGTCCTACAAGGTGGCACGAATCGGTACGAAGTTCGTTCTAGTGATCGGTACACCTACCCAGACGATCGATAAACAAAGTGGTACTTCAAGCTGATACAAACAAAAATTTCTACACATCCAAAAACAGGATCGGCACAACGCACCTACATCTATGTCATTTGCAACTCATTCGATTCATCAATCCAACAAACAGAAGGTTGGATATTCTTTTGCATTTTTCTTGTCACAGTGAGTTTCCATAGTCCTTACAAGAATCAAGACAAAAATTGCGCACCCCGGAATGTAAAAAAGTCATACTTTTTACGATGAAAAGATTCGCAATCGAAATTATAAGAGAACTTACCAGAAGCTTCCCATAATCGAGCGACGACTATAATACATTCTCAGCAAAGAATTGCGTGGACACTCTATTAGAGATCATTTATACAAAAGTGCTTTTCAAAAAACGTTCTGTACACTCTGTACACCAATTACGCATTGGACTTAACGCAGCTATGTAAACATTACTATTGGAGCAGACATTCGCCAACAAACTTACGTCAATCAACCTTACTTTATCTGACCGATGACAAGGATCGTTTTTTTCGAAATTATTTTCAAAAGAAAGTTGTTAGCAAATTGAGTATCGTAAAGAATATCAAGTTATATCATAAGCAGCAAAAAAAGGACTTGATCAGAAAAATGAGAGAAGGGATAATGGCGTGACTAAATATATGAAGGATATAAATACAAAAAAGATTCTCGCACTTTTTTCTGATATACGATATAACATTCCACTACTAGTAACAAAAACTTACGCTTCGGACTTGACACTGCTTTCCTCAGCTTCGCTGGGCACCTCGGGTGTTGCGGCAGCAGATGGACGGGCAGAATCTTCTTCTTCCTCCTCCTCTTTTACAACTGGCGACTGTAATAGCAGTACATGTTTTACTATACACAAGATATACCCCAGTACCTTGGCTTTGGTCTCCTCTTCCACAGGCGTTACGGGTCTCGGCGGTTCGGCAATCGGTTCAGCAACTTCAGCGACTGGCTCTGTTGCACTTTCGACGGCAGGTGCATGTTCGTCAGGCGCTGGTTCGCTTACAGTTGGCTTCACTTCCGGTGCCGGTGGTTCCTCTGCCGGGACTTCCTTCAATGGAACCTGTGCGGCCTCTGGAGTGGGTTCTTCTTCTACTGATTTTGGTTCATCGACGACAGATACTGAACTAGAAGCCGCTTCCGCATGAGGTTCAGGCGAGACTGAGTCTATAAGAGAATGCTTGAGAAGTGAACACGAACATGATTTCGTTGAAAGTGAGCTATGACTTACTCGGCTTTGTCGACGGCGGCGTGGATGTCGCTGTTGTTGTCGTTGTTTCTGCTTGATCCATTTCATTTCGTTCTTGGAGTTGACGAGCAAACTGCCGCATTAATTCTGATTTCTTTTGTTGTGTCTCATCTATGTCCTTTCGTCCTAAAAGACGGGGCTGTTACAAAGACAAACAACTTCAAGACTTACTGCAAAACGGGAGAAAGATTCCTTTACACAGGTGACACTATGGTACACAAAAGAAAGAAATAAATCTCCAAATGTTCGCAGAGATTTTGACTTACGTGTGACGAATATGGCCATTTTAGGAGGAGGGATAATGACTGTGAAACAAGGCGCCAAAGTGCTCGCTCATCACAATTTATCCACTATGAAGTTGACATGCACTAATTCACTGTTTCGGTCAACTTTTTATTGGTTTTAGGGGCAAGCGGATCATTAATTTAACTGCAGCATACGAAATAGGTTTCGGCAACCTTTGATAAGTAAAAATCGACAAAAATTACTGAATATGAAGTGTCGGGAACTCAAAATAAAATTCAACATAGACTATCGTATTGCATACCATTTGGAACTTGCAAGAAAAAACTCCTTAACATGCCCGAAAAGTTTCCCAAAGCCAGTGCGAGCATCACATCAAAATGATCCATAAATTTTGAAAACTATTGGTCCCAACTATATGTGAAAGAAGCGAAAGCAAGACGCAGTCATCAAAAGGCGATCTCTGCTTAACTAGAAGAACATATTGACCTTCACCCCTGACGAAACATGTATGTCAGCAGAGCAGGCTACGAATGAAAAAATTGTGCCACGACTACATATTTAGCGAAGAGTGAATGACAAAAAGAATGCAACGAATCAAAAACTTGACAATAGTTAGATTTGCTAGCCAATTTCAAAAAGAATGACTACCACATGCCGTAAAGTGGGCAGCCACGGAAAAATCATTCTCGCGATCCGTGATCAAACATCGAGAAAGAACAGGGGAAAGCTGAGAGGACAACAACATAAAAGCGCAGCGGCCATTTCGCAATGGTTAAGAGGGGATGTTGCACCTGACCCTTACTGTAAACTTGATAACAGGCTTATCATCTATTCGAAACTTGTCCAAGGCATGTTAAAATTATCACAGAAAAGGCGCAATCGAAAGTTATCAAAAGAAACGCAGAAGGCAGAGAAAATGATTGTGAAACAAGGATGTTGAAATGCACTTTCTGAGAACAACTATAGTTGATAGATGGATGGGTAAGGAATTACTCATCTATAAAGTGATTAAGATCACAGAATTATCAAATTACTGATTTCAGTCAATAGATTCCAACCATGCCAAGCCACAAACCTTTTCCTTCATCCTTTTTCGCTTCAGCAGCTGCATCTGCCCTCGCGCCTAGATCGACTTCTTCCAATGTATTTGGATCTTGTATAGTTAATATACTTTTATTTCGTTGCTGTTGTATTTGCTGTGGTGGCGGCTGTATAGGCATCGGGGCGGGATGCTAAAAAGAGAAGATGAACACGCACTTTCGAGAACGTATCACAAGCTTACCGTCATTTGTTGACCCATATACATGGTACTCATCGTAGCTGTATGTGGATCATAGTCCATACCAGGTTGTCGTGAGTATTGGGGTCCAGGATAACTGGAATGAAAAAATTTTCAGGGAAATTTGTAAACGCATAAATGCCCTAATCGTAGGTCAGCAACCGCTTATAAAAACGTTCTGTACTTTGTCGGATTCGATGAACATCTGAGAGTTCAATAGGCGATATCAACAATGACCTAAGAATTGCAAAGAGTTGGGTAACGAGAACGAGTTGATGGAAAAGAAGTACGATAGTATTTTTAGGAAAATATCGGAACTGCAAAATAGGAAAAGGATACTGGCAAAGAATATAAAGAGAAAGAAAGCATTGTACCAAAAGACACTGAAGCACTTCCACACAGAGGCCGGCTGTGTTAAACTCGACAGAATCAACAATGCCGTTGCATTATCATATGTAAAACGACAGCAACTGATTCAGAGATTTTTCTGGGAAACCAGCACAGGTACCCCACGCAACAAATGCTCAACGAGTGGTACATTCGATGATGACAAACTGCAACCCATGAAAAAACGCACAATATTTCGCAGAACAGAAGCATATGAAACATCTGTTCCTGCGTATTCGCAGAGTAAAGTGAACGGACCAAATATCTCCACTAATATCTTTTCACAGTAATTTAGTCTTCTCTGAGAGAAAATTATTCCTATAATCGTTGATTCAGAACGAAAAATAGTTGTTTGAGATGTAAGAATTGAGCTAACAAGGGAGGCTACCTAACTTAGCTCGGCCTTTTGGCAAGGGACATATATAGTCTGAATCAGCTTCAAACGCTGATTCCAAATATGTTATTTCTAGCTGCCACGCACCATTCTGATGCGAGTTATGGGCTTTTTCCTGCGCAAAATTGGCATGCTCATCGACTCAAGGACGTAACGTCATATCATCAAACTGCTAATACACCTGCGTTAAGCTTTTTTAGTGAGAAAAGATTGGATTTGTATTTCGATACCTCAGCACCTTTTTCTTGCAGATTTTATCTACAGGCAGTCTTCTCATATTCAGTAGTACGCCAATTTTACGTAGGAAAAAGCCCATAACTCGCTTCAGAATGGTGCGTGGCAGCTAGGAATGGCATATTTGGAACAGCATTTGAAGCTGATTCAGAATATATATGCCTTTTAACGAAAGGCCGAGCTAAGTTAGGTAGCATTCCTTATAAGTTGCGAAAACAGAGAATGAAGAAAATGTAGATATCTGGCTGAAGGAATGAGGGCAACATGAGACCACAAAAATTGAAAATTGCATGATGTTTAGAATCGAATGGTCAGCTAAATGAACAAAAATGTTACTATTTATCTCAACAAAAGCGGGGAAATGATCAGCGCCTCACAAATGCCAAATGTTGGAAGTTAGCAATAAAGAGAACGACTCCAGCACCGACGATTGAATAGTTACAATGTAGGTTCACTATCGCGGCACATTTCAACTATGTAAACCATGCAGATCTTGTACACTGTGTAACTTTCTTTTGTTGTAATCTATTTAGACGACTCTGACATTCGCTGCGTAAGGCGGCGTTCCTAAATGGCTTGACGCACCAGAGGCGTCCCACGTTCTGCGCTTAGCGTACTAGCGGCGTTCCGTAATCAGCGCTATCAGCGGCGTACCGGTGTGACTAAAAGCGGCGTCCCACCAAATTATCACACGCTGGAGCACAAGTAGTACCCGCATGGGATAGACGCAATGGTTCGCCTGTCTCAGCATTGACGGAGGTGGCTGTTTCTCGGTACTTGACAGGGATAAGTTAAGATGTTTTTATCGGTTGACCTGACAGCAATCAGCCGAGTGTTGAAGGGGCATGGTCCCCTAATTTCGATCAACGAAGTCTATTGATCGAAATAATGATTCTTTTGTGCTAATTCGGTATAGTAAAATTTGGTGGAACTCCGGTCCTCAACGAAGGCGCCAAAGCTAGCGTACCAGGGGCGCACCAATCTCCTACCAGCGGAGATCCACAGCGTAAGCGACTGCCCTGCCAGCTGCGTTTGCGTGTTCTACTCACTTTACTCTACTGTTCTACTCACTTGTCAGATGAGCATCGAACGCCGCTGGTACTAACGAGAGTCAAAGAATGGTCGGCACTGCTTAAAATCACATGGGACATGGACGAAAATCGCTCATGAGTGCTGAAAAACACCCGAAAGTGCCCGAAAGCACCCCAAAAAGTCAAGATACGCCAGAGGTAGGCGCCAGACTTAGCCGTTTTAATCGGTTCATCCGGTTCACCCCATTGACCGTTGGTCATTTCAGTGATTTTACCAACAGCGAAGGAGTGAAGTAGATGAACCGTTTGAACCGGATAAGTCTGGGATCTACCAAAGCGCCAGAACACCCTGTTTGCGCGCGCAACTTTTGGCGCTGGAGCGCGAGTTCCGCTGACATTGTTGAATACTACGGGCACATTCAACGACATTTATCATGATTGTGTGTCTCGATCATGCTCTATGTCGGCTCAAGCTTCATTAAATCAGGATCAGGCCGAACCGCCGGCTGAATTTGCACGTTCACAACGCTAAGGGTCTGCGCTGCATACGCGCGCTGTCGCAGAGAGCGAAGCGATTGAGGAGAGAGCAGACAGGCTAGCCGTAGATGTGACCCAATACCTTCGCGGCACGGGTTCCCGCCATGCCAATTTTAACCTGGTTGGGATTGGGGCAGACTGTATCTTCACCGTTGTAAATAGTGCGTCTTATGCGCTCTGCGACTAATAAAGCCGCATTCGTGCTCAAAGATTGCGCCTTCGCCATGCTGCAGCCTATAGATCCGTAGCGAAACCGACCTATTCAATAAATTCAATGAAAGACAAATGATTTTGAGAACGAGTGGAGATCCCCTTGGGATTCCCCAAAAACATCGGTGTCGATTTCTGCCATTTATAGATTGGGCGAAACGTTGCAGACGTTTGATAACGCAGACGAAGAGCTGGACCTTCATTTTAAAACGCTACTGTAGCGCTTTCAAAATAGCTACGCATATAATTTGCAACATCACCTTTTTTTTTAATACATAAAAGATGTCCACACCTCTGGGGTGGTGATACAGATGACCATAGCATTCGTTGGTGATACAATTTATTGCCGGACAAGACACGGGAATGCAATCTTGGCAACTTGTAAAAACTGAGTCCTATGTGCCTGCGGGAAAAGTTGAATCCGCGTTCGCGCCCCTGGGTTCAGCGCACAAAGCCAGATACATATGTACTTAGTAAAGTGAAACTCGATTTCGTTTTTGATGCAAAAAGCAAAAGAGACATAATAAAACATGAAACATGCAGATACGACCTTGCAAATCTGCTGCCTTGCCTCGACATCAAGTTAGTACATGATAGGCATGCTCCAACGTGTTTTTACAAGCGCGTGGAATTCGAAAGTGATGCTAAAGTAAACAGATAGCTTGTTCAAAACCACTCTAGATCATATGACATTAAATTTCTCTGAGGCAAACTCAGTTAAATAAAGAAGCTTCGCATAGATATTATAGTTGACTGCACAGAATCGCCCGGACTGAGCACCGGCGTGCGTGTCTCTTGCACGCTAACATTGGCATTCGCGCGCATCATAGTCATCATAGCGCCCGTATTCGATAGCCGCGAGTGCGTTCAGCCTACAGCAACCCGGGCGATTTCGTGCAGGCGACTTTAGAGAATTCAATTCTCAAATTTTATTGGCGGAGACTCTTCCCGCTTGCAGAATGTCACATAGCGAAAGAAACAGTCTGGAATAATTGTCTTTCCTCTGCCTTGAATGCCCAAGTCAACAAAGGCAACAGAGGAGAATATATGATACATCATATATTCTGGCCCTCATCATATATTCCGTCCGCTCTGGAGCTCGCGCCCAAGTAGCATTACACCACCCTGCTTCTGAAGCGATAAAACCGCTTCAGGGGCAGTATGTATCAATTGTCCATCCAGACAGGAGTTCCCAGTCAGGTAGTAAATCCTCTTCTAGAGTGCTGTGGGGATCTGTGTTCTTCCTTGTTTTTGTTTTGACTCACTACCCTATTGTACCATAATGAATAGCAGCACTTTGTATAAGCTGAGATTTCCAGTATTTTGTATGATCCCGAACGGAATCCTCAGGGGATCACGGTTCATCTTCTACTTCATTTATCTTTGCAACAACTCGATGAAGACTTCGTAAATTTATGCTGTTGATCCATTATGGCAGTTCTAAGCATATTTCCAGTAGCACCGATGAAAACTGGAAAAGAGTTTTTTTTTTGATAAACCCCAGCTCGACGGCAGAGGTTCATCGAAAATTTCGTCAACTTTAGTTTCCGCTTATTACTTCCACAAAGCTGAGTGCTGTCATGATAGATCAGTAGCACGGATTTACGAAGTTTTCATTGAGTTTTCGCAAAGATAAATGACTTGAAAACTTCGTAAAGCCGTGCTACTGATCTATCATGATAGCACTCAGCATCTTTGTGGAAGTAATAAGCGGAAATTTAAGTTGACGAAATCTTCGATGAACCTCTGCCGTCGTGCTGGGGTTTATCAAAAAAGCTCACTTCCAGTTTTCATCGGTGCTACTGGAAATACGCTTAGAACTGCCATGACTGATCAACAGCATAACTTCCATCGAGTTGTTGCAAAGATATGATCGACTCCCTGATTCGTGTGGAGGTGTAATGCAGACTTTGCCTGATAACACGGATAGACTTGTTGAATCTCCACCTTATAGCATTGCTTTTCGTACTCTCTCGCTGGCAAAAACCGCCACGTTGTGAGCTGGCAAGACTCCACCTCCACACGAATCTCAAAACGGATGATAAATGACTTAGAATGAGCCGTGATCCCCTGAGGATATCGTTTGAGATCATACAAAATACCGAAAATTGCAGCTTATACAGCAAATGCTGCTATTCATTATGCTACAATCTTAGGTAATAGGGCCTCCAAAAGGTAGACAAACGAAGAAGAACACAGATCCACACAGCACCGAGGAAGAGGACGCTACCTGAATGGGAACTCTTATGGACGGGGGATCGATACATACCGTCACAGAAGCGGAGGCCGGAACGCCTTGGTGACTGCGACGCTAAAATCGACAAGCCAGAGTGCGCGTATCGTGGTAGGGGACCAGCAGCCCGCGGAGGCGGTGCCTAATTGAGGTGTTCGTTCTTCTATCCAGATATAGTCCTCTACCCCGCATAAGGCCTCAGACAGAGCGCGATTTCATCGTCGCGGTTCAGTCGCTACAAGACAAGTGTTAAGAGTTTATTGCATGCCGATCTTCTTGTATTTCGGTTGTGATAGTTAGTCACGATTAATCGTGTAGGAAAATTATCACAACCGAAATGCGAGAAAATCGGTGCAATGATATTGTTACAGTTGTCTTGTCGCGATCAATCGCGACGACCAAATCGCGTGAACTCTGCCCGAGGCTTAACGCACACAGCTAAGACGTGGGTTCCACGACGACCCCGCGTTCCTAACCTGGCGGCATGGTCACAATTCAAATCAAAGGCTTCTGAAAAAACTCGTTTCGACCTTGTTACGCCCCCAAACTGGACCCGGGTAAGCCTAATTCTAAATTTTGCCCAAAGGCTACCTTCAGTTGTCGCATGCGTTCTACTCGCGCTGCCTGCAATCGCTTAGAGTTTGTCGCGAACGCTGACGCTCACTGTGGTGCCTATCAATGAAGCGAAACAACTATGACTGCAGCCCAAGATGTGCTTGGACGCTTCAGTTGGATCCATTTTTGTTTCCCAGTGAGGTTCCCATAGGCACACGCCATACTTGATTCATTTGATCCACCTCATCCACTGTCAAACCAATGAACTACCAATACTGAAGCGAATGTTCACTTGATCCACTTCGCTATTGGTCAGTTCATCAGTTCATTTGACCGATCACGAAGTGGATCAAGTGGGTCAAGTATGACGTGTGCCATAGGTAGGCTACTGCTGGACAAAGACGTAAAAGCAATATTAGTTGATCACACGAAAGCGGCGCGCTAACATCACCTTTGTAAGCCCTGCGCCTCATGTCTCTAGAACTAACTGAACCGCGTTAGCATTCTCATACGCTTTCATCCGCAGTAGCCTTTACTTTAGCCTCCACACTCAGTTCGCTTGCTTTCGTCCGATTTGACAGGTTTTCATGGAGTTCTTAGATATGCAGTTAGCGTGCTGGAAGAAGCGAAAGGCAGTGAGGCGAGCTCGCGAGCGGACGTGTCATGCATGCCCCAAAATTGTTCCTATGTGAACCATCAATGTGGCTGCTTTTCGATCATTTTAACGCGTTAGCTCTAGCAAATTTTAGGCGCTTATTCGAAGTTGACAGGTGGAATTGGTCCAAAGACAGCCACAATGATGGTTCACAAGGGAACGTTTGTGAGAGATGCACCATATCTTCATCTCCACACAATACGCTGGCCGTATTGTAGGTGTCTGAACACGTTGGTAAACATGCTGAATGTAAGCTTCGAAAAATTGCTCTTCGCACTCCCTCGCATTCAGAAACGTGCAAGCGGATTGTCAGTAGAGGTCTAATAAGCTTACCAGCGTATTCAATGCTTGTAATGCTCTAACCAAAGATAGCTTGCAAGCAACGAAACCGTCCACTGCACAGCTGCTGCTACACTGCTCTGAGTCCCTGACCTGCAGACGCGTGGCCATCATATTAGCAACATACAACAACATTCTGCGTAAGTTGAACTGCTGCATGTAGCCAAAATGTTAGCCATACGTGACGCAGGATAAAGACGCTTAGCAAAGGTAGTAGCAATCCTTTAGTATATGGAACCTACAAGGGCTTTGCGGAGACACAACTATAGCTTCACCAGCACGACCCCAAGGTATAGCGCCAAGGGCGGAAACATTTGAAGCCGATAGTTTGACAGGTTGCCAATTCCCCGTGCCGCAGGTCGGGTAGTACTAACGAGTTGCCATTTTCAGGATAGAAATCGGGTTATAACGTTAAAGACAGTGGATCAGCAATGTGGACCCTTCTCGAATTCTGGTGAATAGGTAGTAGACCCCCAAATGCACTGTAGCCCAAACCCCACCTGCCATGAAGTGGGCGGGGCTGGTGGAGTTTTGAATCGCATTTTTTAGGACTTAGCGCATAATTGGCAGGTGGGGTTAGGGCTACAGTGTACTTTGGGGGCACTACCACCCAAATCCACCAAAACCTGAGAAGGGTCCATTCTGCCGATCCACTGCATTCAAACCTCGTGACGAACTGAACATGGCTCACCAGAGCTATATATGCGCTTCAAAAGATAAATTCCACTGCCATAATGTGCATTTAAAATATGCTATGCCCAATAAATCGTAAGAAAATTGCTAAATGCTCAGGAGAAAGCAAAAAAGTTCAGAACCCAAAACCGATTGGAGATATGAATGCATCATAGAAGCATCAAGACATCTTTGCTTTTCTGCACAAGTACAGCGTAAAAGGACTGAAATCCTGCTGTAAACAAGACCTGTTGATGTAAAATTTTTAAACACATTTTTGAAGCCAATCCATTTCATTTGTTCACTGAGATCGCAAACATGTATTCAAAAGGTATAGAGGTTGTCGGATCTGCTGAATTTGTCAGAAGTGGTGGCTCTCGAAGATAACTTTGCTCCATCTATTTTGAAAGGGATACAGCCACAAAATTCTCACTAGCAAGAAAAGTGTCAGTCAAAATGGCCTTTCCGAATGAGCTCTATAACATTTTGTGGAATCAGATGCTGATTCTCTACAAAATGAAACCGTCCTTTCTGCTGTGCGCTTCTGGATGTCAGTCATAAAAGTTTTTTTTTTGAAGTGAACGCGCCACGGCCATCATTCGAAATCGTTCAAATATGAGATTTGGGTATCAATCACTTTGTGCAATGGACATTTCTGTCTAGTATAGTCCTACTCACTACTATATTCGAGTGTTGAAGAAACTGTAACAACAATTCTACCCAGACCATGCGTTCATTTTTCGCACCAAGAAACACCTCATAACTCGGTGTCCAGAGGGGAGCAGCAGATACTGAAGTTATATTTGTAATCAGCATTTGATTCTCTACAAAACATTACAGAGCTCATCCGGAAAGTCCACTTTGACTAGAAATATGTTCCTTGTATGATGCATCCCCCAGAACATTTCCCATATGAACCATCAACGTGGCTGTCTTTCAATCATTTCAACATGTTAACTTCGAGTAAGCGCTTGAATTGGCTGGAGCTAACGTGCCGAAAAGATTGAAAGGCAGCCATTTTGATAGTTCATATGGGAAAAATTCTGAAGGATGCACGATAAGTGGAGTTATTACCAAAATTTAGCTTGAACTCGCCAGTTCAATGCCGTCAGTGCCTCCTCGTCACGTTATGGTATATCAATGCTAGAATTTTTGCAATCGATAGCTTCAAAATCTACTTCTATGCATTTCCTTATGAGTTCTGATACCATATCTCTAACGGTTGCGAAAATATATTGCGGAATGAATCAAAGTGTCGGACAAAGGCCATGCCTGCAGCATACATGGGAAGTATAAAAGAACCAATGATGGCAGCTTTGAAGAAATCCAACAACATGGTGCACTATATATCACCAAGCAAGCAATGTGCTACATTCATCATAAGACATGCGCGCATCAGAACCGAGTCTAGGTGAACAAAAGGGGCTGGGAGGTTGGGAAGAACGATTGTGCAAAGTTCTATTAGGTTGTGTAATAAGTACTGTCCCATTTTTTATTTCGATTTTTTATCAATAATAATTACCCTACTTGAAAGAAAGTGTAAATGCTTTTGAAAGCTCTAAGTCCGCTCTGCAAAATAATATGCTTCATTTTTCAAATCAGCAAGATATTGAAAAAGAATATTGGCATCAGAAGAAAAAATCAGAAGAGGAAAAAAATCCATTTTCGACATCTTTCTCTCCAAATTTCCCCATTTTCCATTAATAATTTCTATTCAAAAACCTTGACGACAAACAGAACAACCTATTAGACTCTTATGGTTGTAATGGCATTGCTTGTGCTTGCTTCCTTCCTTCTAGCGACTTTTTTGCCATTTTTCCAAAAGTCGGCAGAGCAAAATTTCGCTGTGGCGATGTTCCTCGCCTTGCCTATTAAGCTGTGTGTCCCCCAAACATCGAATTCTCGAGTAACCAATGAATTCGATGATTTTATAGCCAAAGACGGTCCCTACTTTTTTTCTGGATTATCCGTCTACCTTCCTTTCTCAGGAATGCCTTCAGATGGCCAACGTCAACATTGAAAGGGCGTTAGAAAGAAGACCTTTTCTGAGTTTGAAGAAAATGTTTTCGAAACTTCTACACTTTTGAACTTCTGCAAAGCTATAGCATTCTTTCCTTCCGCTCAGCAGATTTTTCGAGCTGTTTTGTAAGCATTCTGATCTATAAACGGGGAGTGACTCAAATTAGTTGTCGAAAATGGACTTCTTCCTCTTTGTTTTCCAAACTTGACACTGCGAAACCTTTTAAATTCCATCGGTAAAGGAAGCTGAAGTGAAAATTTTAGTAGAGCAGTTTTGGAGCTTTCAAATGCATGTATACAATCTGTAAAACACTGTGCAAAACACTGTGAAAAAATCGAAAGGAAAAATGAGACAGAACTTATTACACAACCTAATAGTTTGAAAAGTACGAATTACGTAAATTTCTCATCAACACCCATCTTAAGCATTAACACATGATCCGACATTTTATATCAATTAATTGAGGCAACGCTCCGGCAAAGTGATGGGTATCGGGATTTTACATGGCTGCAATAGCAGACCTCCCCCCTCTCCCCCCCCCCCCCCCCACAAACTATTCTATCAGTGAAGTTTGGAGCAAAAAAGCGCGTCTGGAAGGCTTTAAATCCACTGCGGACGCCTACGGGACATTGCCTTTAAGCGTTTAGACCTTCGGTGTAGCCAATCGTGTCCTAGGCATACTAGAAACTGAGGAAAAAAACCAAACTCCCGCTTCAAACAGCTGTGTGGCAGCGAAATATGTTCCAGAAACTTTTGAAGATTCGTGTTTACAAAATTGTGAATGTATGTTTTCGATGATGGTTGTAGCTCAACCATTTGGCACATTCACTCGCCGGTAGACATATGAAAAAGGCGATAGTGATCCAAGGACAGCGCACCTTGTAGATTAGATTCTAAAGCCTCACTCAGCGCTTTATGTGGTCACGCTCCTTCCATTTCCATTACAATGTACCTACTCCTTTGGCACGCACTATACTGATCCGCTTCATCATTGGTCAATTGAAACCAATGGTGAAGTGGATGAAGTGGATCAAGCGGACAACCACTTCGCTACTGATCAGCTCACTGAATCGACCAATGACGAAGCGGCACAAACACATCACGTATGGGGCAAACCTTTCGCTCAACATTATCACCAGCTGCGAGTAACCTTTATTAGAGCAACCTAGAAAAGCAGAGAAAAGTTTGAACACCTCCAAATTCAAGATAAGATACGCAGATAAGCGCATCGCCGCGGAACCAGCGCTCATTACCAAAATTGATGACTCATATATGAATTATGATGCAGCAGGTTTGAATATTAGTGGTAGTCATAAAACCTTGACCCATGCAAAAATCTCGACAAATAAATGCCTGACTTCTTCGGACAGACAGAATAGAAACAACAGGAATAACGGCTGAACAAAATGCAGAAATCAGGCTGCAGACTCTTCCTATAAACAACCCTTGACAACACTGGAGTTTTTGTGTTTGCCGAAATCAAAAATGTCCTTCAAAACCATAGCGTTAGTTGCTTGGGGCTGACACATATCTCCAATATCTGGGTAATGCACCCATTATGTTACATACACCATCTGAACAGCGCTCTACTTAATTTGATCGGTCACAGTTAACTCTCAGCATTCCTTGGGTCCAGAAAGCGCGACGAGAAAATGAACTTCGACATTTTTAGTGTGTGCACAGTCACATACATATAACACTTTAAGTTCAAGATGACAGAAAACGACGAAGACGGGAATCGCAGTACACTTCTTTTGTTCGCTTTCTCTCCTCAATGATGCAGTCTGTTCGCTTTTTCAATAACACAATGAGGGAACGCTAAAAACACAGACCTATCCTTTTGTTTTGAAATCAAGCCTAGTCCAAACGAAAGCTATTGCATCATTAACCTGCCACATTATCGAGCTCGTAAAAGTTATTACTGATCGCATCTTCACGACTATTCGATATTGATTGACTAGTCAAAGGCAATTAGATGCAAACACAGGCTATCTATCCATCTCTACTACTTAAGAGCAGAAAAGTTTGCGCTTGCTTCAACAGATTCACTAGTGATGATTTTGATGATGAAAAAGCATAAACTGCGAAAACTATAGCGCAAGACACCTTCAATCGTCAAAATCCTTAAATCACTTAGGGAAGCGAAAAACAGATAAACATCCGTTTGCAAGACGGGTACAAACAATTTCGATATGGCGTAAGCTGAGTAAAGTTGGAAAAAAAAAAAAAGGAGGCTATGCATTTCAGATGAAGTACTGAAAAATTCAAAGCGGACACTTACAACTGTTGCTGTTGTTGAACGAACATCTGTTGTGGTGGATAGTACTGTTGAGGTGGAGCACGCATTGGAGGAGCTAAGAAAAGCAAGATAAACATCAATACAAGAAAAATTATAAGGGGTTTGTGTATGGCTTATGTGAGATCGCAAACACTCATTTCAGGCGGGTCTTCTAGCTAACGTCGACTCGTCTACGCTACAGTTAATGCTATCGATCGATCGAAACACAACGCCTATCAGAATTTGATCTAAATCTTGATCTAGACAAAAATGTAAAAAGTGAGTTTTTGTTGTGCATTCTAGTGCTAGGTAGGGGGGTTGGGGTTTGTTAATCTGACCATTGCCTGGCCTCGCCACGTAATGGCCGCCGTGCAGAATCGACATACCGTATCCCATTGGATGTATCGTTGTGCCCACCGGTAAACACATTCTAGAAGTCAAGACATTCGACAGTGAAAAACAGTTCCAAAAACGAGGAAAAAATTTTTGAAAAATTGCGACTAACGTGGGACTTGTTATATCATACTCTTGTTGTGGCGCAGGGATATTCTGAATAGTTGGGGTAGCAAAAGAGGGCTGAGGTGCGCCCATCGGCATTGAAGCAGCACCAGCATGGTGCGAAGCGCCAACATTCAAAGCATCTATAGAAGAAAGTTCAAGAAATTTCAAAAATATGCCAAGTTCAAACGCTTACCTTGAGTGTACGGCTTCCCTTTACCCCGTTCTCTGGATATAGCGCTTGACATAATATAAGTTTGAGAAACTGAAACATACACACTATATATGCAACACCACCGCTCTTCTGCCAATTTATCATTCCAATCAATACACGAAACCGTCGGGCAAAAAATTCCAACAAACAGGCCTAAAACTCTCAATCCACGCTCGAAATCCGCACCAAACCGCACCGGAAGGCATAAATTTCCAAAAGATGATACTTGGCTAGTGATTTCTTCAACGTAAACCATGACAGAACAGATCAAAACGATCATAACACTACGGTAAAGGAGTCGATACCAGAATTTCAGGAGCGATTTTTTGTCAAGTGGTCCTGGACGGAAAGTGGCTGCGCAATCTTGGCTCGTCGCCAAATTGGCTTCGGTCTGCTGTGGGTAACTCGGACGGACGTTAAACAATTTGGCATTGTGTTTCTCAAATCTGTGTCATTTTAGGGTTAGAAACTAATCCTGTTCAACCTTTCTTGTTGGGAAAACGCTTCCTCATTCGGCTCCTAGCAAAAACTCCATTTGGTTTCAAATACTTCTTCTTATTCATTGCCTTCAGAAGAATATTCAGACTAATCGCTCGGCATTAAGTTCTAATACTTCGCATTCCTTTCTCAGTACCCTCATGCGATCTCTTCTCGTGTGTGCGATATACATACCCATACAAAGATCTGAAAGCTAGAGAAGTTTGGCTAGGGGCACATGAAATCCAATGTGACAGTTTCACTTCCTCTAAACCAATTCTTCTTTCAGTGGGCTTTCTCACTAAGATATGTTCCATAATGGCTGCCTTGGAACGTTGATCCAAGTGCTTAATCTTTCAAAAGTTACTGAACGAAGTTACAAGCATGTTGGACTCAGGTTGCACTGAGGTTGCAGAGAAAGCCGAGTAAATGAACCTTCCTTCTGACTTTCTCACTGTATACTCCAGACCTTTAAGGGACGGGCATACTTGCATACTTCACGCGGTTTCAGTCACGACGCGATTTGGAAATATTCCAGCTGTCCGTAACTCACTGTAAGCACATTTTTGTACAGAAGATAGGCATTTTATCAATCCATGTAAGGTTATACACATTATGCATGTGCAGTTTGCTACTGTTGCATCTGAAGACTTCTGGCGAATTGCCAGTCGCGTCGCGACTAAAATCGCGTGAAGTATAGTTCATTTATAAAATCGTGACGACGGATTTTGCTGCGGACTTTGGGCCCACATAAGCATAAAATGCTTATACAAGAAGGCATTACCTCAAAATTCGGCTCAGTCATTTCTATTGTCTAAATATTATCATACGTAAGCAAAAAACCTTTCGACTGATAAACCAAGAAAATGCGATTTCCGGAAGTGGCGTGAGTGTCGCGCGCGGTTGCGCCATCGTCACGATTTTTCAAATGCCCTATATGCCCGGCCCTTTAGGCCCCGGTCAGACTTCACGCGACTTAATCGTCGCGACCAAATCGCCAAGATTTCCATTCATTTTCATTTCACATTCAAAAATTTCGGTCTGGAAAAGTATCACAACCGAATGCAAGTTGATCTGCATGGAATGATGTTGTAACAGTTGTCTCGTCGCGATTTAGTCGCGACGATCAAATCGCGTGAAGTCTGTCCGGGGCCTTAGGCATGCAAACTGAAGCATTCTGGCATTCATGCGAATAGGTTATAGACGGAAATTTACAGTGCAATTCGAAAGCAAATTATGCCTCTTTCGTTCATACAAATCTAGCAGATATGGAAGACCGTTTGTGATCAACGTTCTAAGGCTTCTTGGTATGTACATATCTTTTTGGAAAAAACCGACATAAAGCTTTCTTCCTGAGAAGGAGAACAAGTTCTCGCACTCGTTGAACATGGCGCTTTTGGAAGCGACATGGGTCACATGTTGAAGACGAATGTCGTCCATATGCTCCACCCTGTGCGAATACCTAGCACGTGGTTTCTTGGTGTATAGTGCACGGTTTGTTGCAAATATCCACCTAGATCTCTCTTTGTGGCGCGTAACGTTTCCTTGTCAAGAAACCACGATCCTCTCATTTCCTACGAAATTTTCTCTGGCAAAATTAGCCAAAGCGGTGGAAGCTTTTAGCGAAGCAGCCGTTACCCAATGCTTAGGCCTGGGATTGATCCTTCGGCTTGGCAAAGGCTGTACTTGATCCACTCCGGTGTTGGTCGGATCAGTGATTTGTCTAACAGCGCAAGTGGATAAAGGGATCAGATGATGCTTGTCTATTCGCGATGTACTGTGGCCGCTTAATCGCTAAAGGGAGGACCTTAATTCCTTTTCACAACAACAGCGTCAACTTTTCGGCGCTTAGTCTTCGCCAGAGCGAAAGTGTAGTACATACATCGCCTTTTAGCACCTTGGGTGGATGTATAAGTTGCTGATGTTTTCTTGACCCGGGATCATGGTGTATAGTGATGAGACTCGCTTTCTCATTTTTTCTCTCTTTTTGGGCCTTGAATATGCGCTTTTGATCGTCCACTGCAGCTATAAAATGACTACACTGCTAGGTTCGACCTTTCATAGGTGCTATAGCGCTGCCGATAGATGTGAGTGAGAAGTACTATGGGGCTAAAAATCTCATTTTGTGCTCTATCTATACATTTGTCGTTATCGCTCCATCATTGCTGCTATCACTGCTCTGCGTCTCTAATCGCGGCAGGAACGAATGGTTAGCTTGTTGCAACATGCAACAACATCATGGCCTCACTGATCTCTGCCAACATGTTGTTGCATGTTGCCAACAAATTAGCCATGCGTGTCGCAGTTTAGAGACGCAGAACCGCAGTAGCAGCAATCCTGGAAAGGACGATACGCGCAAATGGCATCACGAACTTGTCAGTTTGCGCGCAGTTGTTGCTGGCACCGCAGGGTCATTGTAATGATGTCGTCATCGTCGCACCAAGTGAGGAAACCGAAATTAGCTTACCAAACCAGAATGCAACACGATCTGGCAACAATAAACAACAAAATAACTTACGAGCAGGTAGAAACATGAGATTAGGTGAGAAGTAGAGTTTTTCACTCTTGTCTTTCATCAATCACATTTTCTTTTTTAGTCATATCAAATTGTTTACGTAACTGCCCCACAAATGTCAAATGTTTTGAATGAAGCCGCCATTGTCTGCTTTATGGACATGTGTAGTGTACGATAGTACAAGTGTTTTCGTAGCTGTATCAAGTAAAGTTCGGCTGAACTTTGCCTACGTGGACACACATTGTTGTTCTATGTTCTATGAGCTTTGGAATCAAGCGAAGGAGTGGAGAAACAGCGAAATTTTTTTGGTTATTCGCATCTCATCGTATAATGCCTTTTCCAACTTTTTCAATTGGGATGTCCTAGAAAGCTCATCACTCTAGTTTTGGTGGGTACCAAGTGATTGGGGGGTAGACGAGTTGTGGAATAAGGTTTATTCGCACGGGCGTAGATTATTCGAGAAGAGTTCGAGGTGTCCCGGTGTGGACCGGGGAGCAACCTCTAATACATTCGGAGGCTCCTTATATAGGAAGGAAGGCGGAGCTGAACCGAGTAAAAGGTGCAATGTACACGAGTTGGTGCTTGAAAGGAGGTGCCGCCGATTGGCTACACTCCTGGCGCACGGGTACCACTCACTCTTGAGTGATTAGATACTCAAGAGTGAGTAGCTCACAATTTAGCCTACGGGTATTCCGTAGGCTATCTAGAATATAGAGTTCATCAATGGTTGATGATACAGAAATCATCAACACTCCGGGCGAGCGAGAGGAAAGTGAGATCTGGTAAGATCCTAATTAGAGTGGCAGATACATGTGAAGTTGACTAGCGAATAAGTTAATACCTACGCATACAGAAAAATGAGCTATGAAGGAGGATTTGCAAGTAACTTGAACATACACACAAGAGTACAATTATTAACGTAAACTTATAAAAGCATCTGAAGTGATCGCTGGAGCTGGTGGGCGGTGGCCTGCTTGTCGTCCTCGCCATTTCCTCCTCTTCCACTTTGAATCGGTAGTTGCTTCGTTGACAACCATATCCTTGATAGACGGCGTTCTTACACGATGTATGTACTCATGATGTCTTCTCTCCGGTGTGTTCGTCATCCTTATCTTGGCTTCATTTTTTGTTAACCGCTGCGGTAGCCATTCTATCCCATATCGGGGGCGGACATTGGAGTTCGTCGTGGAACGTATTGTGGCCAACCAACGTTGTCTGTCTGCTCGAGCTTCAGCGAAGATGGAAGCATTGACTGTTGACCTTGTAAAGGTGGATTGTCGGCTTTTGGATGAAGAACATGGTTGTAGCATCGCTCGTGACGGAATCGTTCTCCTTTGGATTGTTCCTTCATTTTGCTTTGGCAATAATGGCTTGTTGCATGTTCGAGTGTTCGCACTGTTGAAATGAGAGTACGCTTTGGGTTTCTTCAATCTCTCGTTGTGTTGTGGAGTTGGGCGGTTGTTCCTCAGTGTTTTCTTTAGCGCTGATGTACAGCCGAATGTGCCGATGAATCTTGATGTGGTGATAGTGCAGCTCGTCCCTAATATAACGAATCCGAAGATGGTTGGGGTCAGAATGAGCCCTGAAGGAAGCTTGCGCACTCTGTCGTTGTGGATAGTGACGAGATTTAGGAGATCTTGTCCTATGACCATGTCGGGTGAAACGCTTTTGCAGGAGAGCGTATCTTGAGCGATTATCAGCTTTTCATCAGAGATAAAACGCAAGTCTGCTTCCGTGAGACTTGCTGTCTGCATGTCGGTAGTCAGCTTCTGCTTAGTGTGTACTGACAAGTTCTTGAGCTTTTCGGAGCTGTGAAGACTTTTCAAGGTGATTTGTACTTCAGATGAGTTGAATTGCTCTTGTTGCTCGCCCATCCCAGATGTAGTAAAAGAAGTAGTACTAAGGACTCCATCTCTAGGTGCTTGCTGAGCTCCATCATCAGTTTGTCTCTTTCTTTTTCCTCATTCCGTGCGCTAATGTACTCAATCGCGGAATTGATTTGCGTCTCTTGAAGCTTCACTGCGTTGTGTAGAGAGTTGAGAAGATTGGTTATCAGTCCCGTTTTCTCTTTTATGTACTGTTCACATTCTTCTTTCAGTGTGGGGAATGTGAAGGGGACATCAATGGTTTCAATTTGTGACTCGTGGGATTTCACGAGTTTGCAGGCGTTGTTAATCCTAATCTTGAAAAGCTGGAGCGATGCCATTTTCTTCTCTGCTGCACTGGGTAGAGTCGTGCGCTGGTGTGGTAATTCCAAGCGTTACAATTTGGAAGTGTGTATCCTCCTTGTGTTGATCGCTTTGGCTTGAGGGCGACAGCAGGGCTGGCCTCGATACGATAGCTGTCCTTACTGGTTGCAAGGAAGCTTTCTAGTGAGCTGGCAAGTGGGTGCCGAGCGTCTACTAGCTGTCAGCAAGCGCGCCTGGTTGGCTTGTACGCTGTACTGGACGGTAAGGTGTTGGAACCTGTCCCGTGAATGTAACGATCCAAAGCTCAAGATCGGTGAACCAATCGTGAATGAGCTTGGAAAGTTGAGATTTCTTTGCTAACTGTGGATGGACCAGTCAGTCAGCTAGAAAATCTCCTTGCTAAGCTATGGATATGACCTGATAGCTTCGCAAGATGAAACTCGTTTGTGAAAGTGGATGAACCAACAATCACAGAGTGTTTTGGCCAATGGAAGCCAAAAAAAGTTCGAGGATTTCTGTTGCTAACTGTGGATGGACCAGTCAGTCAGCTAGAAACCTCTTTGCTAAGCTATGGATGTGACCTGATAGCTTCGCAAGGTGAAACTCGTTTGTGAAAGTGGATGAACCAGCAATCACAGAGTGTTTTCGGCTACGGAAGCCAAAAAAGTTCGAGGATTTCTGTTGCTAACTGTGGATGAACCAGTCAGTCAGCTAGAAAAACCTCTTTGCTAGGCTATGGATATGACCTGATAGCTTCGCAAGATGACTCTTGTTGTGAAAGTGGATGGACCAGCAACCACAGAGTCTTTTTTGGCTAATGGAAGCCAAAAAGTCGAGGAGTTCTTTTACTAACTGTGGATGAACCAGTCAATTAGTTAGAAAACCTCTGCTAAGCTATGGATAGGACCTGATAGCTTAGCAAGACTCGTATTAGTAAAAGTGGATGAACCAGCAATTACTAGAGTCGAATATTGGCTAATTAGTAGCCTAGAGTGCGAGGAGTCTGTCGCTAACTGTGGATGAACCAGTCAGTCAGCTAGAAACCTCTACTAAGCTGTGGATAGGACCTGACAGCTTAGTAAGACTCTTGGTCGCGAAAGTGGATGAACCAGCAGTCACAAGAGTCGAATAGTTGGCAATAGAGCCTGCCACGCGGGTCTTAGGCCTTGATTTCCTGGGTCCTTAGAAGGAATCGCCGAGGAAATACAAGGAAAATCACTGGCCGATGCACCAATTTGGTGGGTACCAAGTGATTGGGGGGTAGACGAGTTGTGGAATAAGGTTTATTCGCACGGGCGTAGATTATTCGAGAAGAGTTCGAGGTGTCCCGGTGTGGACCGGGGAGCAACCTCTAATACATTCGGAGGCTCCTTATATAGGAAGGAAGGCGGAGCTGAACCGAGTAAAAGGTGCAATGTACACGAGTTGGTGCTTGAAAGGAGGTGCCGCCGATTGGCTACACTCCTGGCGCACGGGTACCACTCACTCTTGAGTGATTAGATACTCAAGAGTGAGTAGCTCACAATTTAGCCTACGGGTATTCCGTAGGCTATCTAGAATATAGAGTTCATCAATGGTTGATGATACAGAAATCATCAACACTAGTTAAACATTTGCCCGAGGTCACAATGTTAGGTTCAATATGTTTGAATTGAAATTGTTTTGTTCAATGGTTCAATTGTTTGAATAGCATTTGAAATAGTCTTTTCTACACCCTTAATCGAGATACATAATAGGCGCATATTTTTTTTGTTTACTGTGTCCTACCATATTTGGCTTAGGAAGCGGGCTCATAATAATGGAGAAAATCGCAGGATATTTATCAAAGCTCGCAAATAAACTTTGGGAAGGTTCAAATTAATAGCTACTCTGGCACAAAGTCATTTATCATTTCTACCGATTCAATTTTTCCATTTTTTTTAGCAGAGCTTCTATGATGAGAAACCGTAGAACTGGGCCAACCGAGCCCTCTCCCTTTGGGAAGATTTGTAACAGAGTAATGGAGGGTTTAGGAGAAAAAAAGCACTGCCTTGGTCATCAGCTGGCCCCCGCAACTCATTGTGAAGGCTCGCACGCATTTGCTCTTTCGACTATGAAGCAGAATGCGTTCGACTGCCGCCGAGGGTAGTCAAGACGCCGAATCCATTAGGTAGGCGCCATACTTGATCCACTTTATCCTCTTCGCCATTGGTAAAATAGTGAACTGACCAGTAGCGAAGTGGATCTAGTGGACAAGTGGGTATCCTCTTCGTTACTGGTCAAATCAAACTTTGAAGACACCTTCCACCATTAGTTGAGGGTCTTAAGCTTTTGGCAGCTTATGATAGTAGGGCCCCTATCAAGCCAATGCCCAGGTCGCGGCGCAAAATGTCGCTTCGGAAGCGAGAAAATTGTTTCGGAAACGAAGATGCACGAGGACCCCCAGACAGCACCGCCCTCCCCATCCATGCCCGCCCATCCCTGCGCGCCCATCCACTCACCGTTCTGGAGAGCCGGTCTGTGGATTCTCCGGAACGGGGATTGTCGGGATTTTCGCGTCTTTTCGGCTTCATGTTCGGAATCAGGGACATGAGAAGGCCCTGAAACGATCTGGAAATCAAGAATCTGGGTGGACGGTGCCTTCAATAACGAAGTGGATCAAGTGGATCAAGTTTAGCGAATGCGTCTTTTTTCGCACGCAAGGATTGAACGTCGTTGCGTCATCAAGATAGTTTGTGCATGGAAGAGACAGCAGACGCCTAGAAGAATGGAGATGGATTTGGAATTAGCGTAATATGCCCCTCAAAATAGTAGGTATCTCATCTCAAAAGGCCTTCTTCGCCCAATCTTCCCTTGTGAGTTTTAGTGGCAGCAACTGACTGAGTGGCCTCACCTAATGCTTGCCACAGGCAGCTCATGTATTCATTTGTGATAAACGAGTTGAGCTCTAAACTCTCGCCCGGTACCACGGTATTTTAAAAGGATCAGTCATGGCCTTGTGTCGCTGTCAGATAAGAGTTCAGCGTTGATTTTCTTAGTACCTACGAATAAGTTTTGTGAGCTAACGCTTGAGTTATGATGTGGTTGAGGCCTCCCCCCTTAACATAACTTGTCCGAGTCAACATATTTGCTTACATTCCACTTGAGCACCATCCAGATCTCTATATCTACTTTTCCTTTGTCTGTTTACTGTCTCAAATCTGTTTCATCGGTGTTATCACTTCATTCTAGCACAGCATAGTACTTAGTACTCTACTTCTTCTTTGTCCGTTTACTGTCTCAAATCTGTTTCATCGGTGTTACACTTCATTCTAGCACAGCATAGTAGCGCTTACAGCTACACCCACGATGGGGTTAGTAGGAAGCTGCATTCTCTCTGTAACCGATGGTGAGCGAGTGTGCAAGTTTTGTTATGGAGAAGACGATCAGGGTGGACGTTGGCTACGTCCTTGCATGTGTAGCGGATCTCTCAAAGTAAGACTTTGTATCTGTAGATTAGTATAGATTTTCTTGACTTGGCGTTCTATACAACGGTGGGCTGTTGTACCTTGCTTACATATTCTTAGTGCTGCGATGAGCTCTTTTGGAATGAAATTGTCACTCAAGTTTCAAATCAGTACAAACATGCTTTTGTTTCAGTGGGTCCATCTAAGCTGTTTCGACCGTTGGATGGAAAAGGCACCTGCTCAACAACAGATTCAGTGTCAGACTTGTCGGTGAGCCTTCAGAAACATTCCGCTTTTTTATTAGTGACGAATGACAGTGGGACCCAGAGGAGGCGGAAGAGAGCAGCCCCACTTCCTCTGAGAATGGGTCGCGAGAGAGTTATCTGCATGAGTCATAAAAATGTGCAAGTGGTGTGTTTATGCTTGCAAATAATCATAGCTAATATAACTTGTAAATCATTGAAAAATCCGAAAAAGTCCTGCGAGAATTTTGAGAGGCATTCACAATTTTGTCTCCATCTCCCGAGCGGAAATTTGATCGCTACCCACATAGGTAGGTGCCGGAGTAAGCGAATATTTTGTTCAGCTTCGTTCAGCTGCAAAAGGCACACAGATTTAACGTTGATTCTGCGGACCTGCAGCTGAAGCTGGCCTTGGCAGCAGTAGAGATTATGCAGCAGACATAATTCTGTGCGCCTTTTGCAGCTGAACGAAGCTGAACAAAATATTCGCTTACCCTGGCACCTACCTGTACAAGATATTCGCTTACTCTCGCACCTATCATAGATTGTAGTTGATTGAAATTGCCGTCATGTCTGCGTTTCAAACCTTTCGGTTTTCTTTGCGATAATTATCTGCCAACTTTAGGTACGTGTATGTGAAAACGTGGGTGTTGAAACCTTTCTCGGAGTGGTGTCGACCTGCTATAAAGCTTTCGGCTTGGGAATGCATTGAGATTTTCCTTGACACGTACTCGACGTATAAGTTCTTACGCGGATTTCTCTTGATGCTAGACGGCCAAAGGTAATTTTAAGATTAAGTTGAGTACTTCTATGCTGCAATCAGATCTAGTTACAGGTCAATCGTAGTGCAGTGCCTCCATTTTCTATTCTGGCGTGTCTTCATTGCTACCGATCGTAGACTGGCGTACTATACTTCATTAGGAAGGCAGTTGTTATCTTCGATTTTTGAGATTTCTGTGAAAGATTTTGTTTCGGAGAAGGAGGGGTGAGTCCTTTTCGTTAGCGTCTACCATTGTTCGTTTTATCTGTCCATTTTTCATCGGTTTCATTTGTGATTTTAGGACAGTTAGATTTGCTTATCACTCAGGGTTCAAAATGTTTTTTTTTTCGCCTGCTGTCAAAGGTATCACACTCTTCTGATGTGTTACCAGCTATGCATTAGGCGCTCGCAGTAGCTCGATTAGGACGCCATCATACATGGTACCCTGCTCGAACCCGCCTGTACCTGCAGTTATCTATTCGAAAAGATGCATATGCAGATGAAGTAGGCCGAGTTGGTAGTTTAGATGTACATTGCGAAACGTTCGCGTTCTCTGACTTCCGTTGCGTACCAGCGACGTTCGATGATCTGAGTGGAACACGCAAACGCCGCTGATAAGGCAGTTGCACGCCGTTCGTACGCTGTGGAACTCCGCTGGTACGCCAGGAGTATGCGCCTCCGTTAGAGGATCGTAATTTTCCCGATTTTTGGTTACTCTATTGATTGCAGCACTAGCTGATTGGATATTGCTAATCCGACAAATTTTATTAGGCCGTAATTAGATCAAAATAATCCATTATTTCGACTGATAGACTGAACGAAATTAGGGATCATGCCCACAACACTCGGCTGAATGCTGTCAGGTCAACTCAGTAAGAACATCTTAAATCTACTCCTGTCAAGGAAGTGTTAACTAGCTCCGTAAATGCTTAGACGGCCCAGCCACTGCGCCGTATCCCACGCGGATACTACCTGTGCCTACAGCGTGAGGTAATGTGATGGGACACGCCGCTCGCCTGCCTGCGTTGATAGGACGCAGCTCGTCGTCACAACGGTACGCCGCTGGTATGCTAAGCGCAGAGAACGCCGCTGGTACGCAACCAATGTCAGAGGTTCCGGGGGGGGGGGGGAGGGGGTGGGGGGATTTAGACGGGTATTGGCGGGTTCGAGCGCGGTTGAAGCCTGCCTTACGTGTTGCCTAAGCTTTCATGCGGGTGGAGGACTATATGTCGCCGAAAAAGGGCGGTCCCCGCGGTCATTTGCGACAAATACGCATTCTTATACATGCGCGGACATGCGTTCCTGCAGGGAATCCGCGCAGGACTCTTCCCAATCCGGCGACATATAGTCCTCCACCCCTTTCATGCTGGGAAAACCTGATGTAGATAGCACTCATAATAAAAACGATCTCACACAATGAGTATCAAAGCTGGAGCGTTGTGGACATAACCGATTTTTTAGAGGTGGTTGAGCGTTAAAGGCACCGCCCACCCAGATTCTCGACTTCCAGGTTTTTGTCGTTTCAAGGCCTTCTCATGTCCCTGATTCCAAGTATGAAGTCGGGAATCCGCGAAAATCCCAAAAAATCCTTATTCCGGAGAACCCACAGGCCGGCTTTCCAGAATGGTGATTGGATGAGCGCGCACAAATGGGCGGGCATGGATGGGGAGGGGCGGGCATGGATGGGGGTCCTCGTGCATCTTCGCTTTTCCGAAGCGATTTTCCCACTTCTGAAGCGGCATTTCGCGCCGCTACTTAGGCATTGGCTTGATAGGAGGCCCTACTGTTATATGCTGTCAAAAGCTCAACATCCTCAACTTAGGGTGGACGGTGCCTTTAATGATTTTGCGAGAGTGCGCAGCATTGTTTATCAAAGATGTAGGATATGAGCACTGATATTGTTATTTGATTACATGGGGATGTATCCCGCATGAGCATAACACTAGCGTTCTGACTAATCAAAGAACCTGCGAAAACCAGAATTCACTGCTGTCTATCTATCTGTACCATCTTCTATGCAATCGCCATAAAATACCATCTAATTGAGGAATGGCGCGGCAAATATTAGGTTGATGCAAAAATAATGAGCGTTTTTATTTGCTTGCTTTAACAAAGCAACCAGTCCCAACCCAACAAAGGGTAAGGGGTACTGTTCGATAGAGCAAAGCAAGCTCTACAAGATGTCACTCATGTCTTTGCGCCATGCTCGATCCGCGGAGAGTTCTAACTCAAAATCTAAAGATCTCCAAATGCCCAAAAAATCGAAAAAAAATCAGATCTTCGTCCAAATAATTTCTACGGACCTCCTACTCTCTCACATCAATACTATCGATACCTGATATCCATATGTGCGATTGCCGTATTTTTTCTTGACTAGAAACTGAGAAAACGAAAACTTCCCTGATTTTCTCAAAGCAATGCTGAGCCGTTTTTGCATATGTAGTTCTATACTACAAGCCTAGGTAAGCATAACTGTAGATTTTCAGCCCATTCCAAGCGATAGTTTTCGAAAAATAACGAATTCGGATTTTTTCGTTTCAGTTTCAGTGCTAAAATCGACATTTCTCGAAAAGTACCGCTCGAAATAGGCTGAAAACCTACAGTTATGCTCACCTAGGCTTGCAGTATAAAACTACATGTGCAAAAACGGCTCAGCATTGCTTTGAGAAAATCAGGGAAATTTTCGTTTTCTCAGTTTCTAGTCAAGGAAAAAATACGGCAATCGCACATATGGATATCAGTTATCGATAGTATTGATGTGAGCGAGTGGGAGGTCCGTAGAAATTATTTGGACGAAGATCTGATTTTTTTCGATTTTTTGGGCATTTGGAAATCTCTAGATTTTGAGTTAGAACTCTTCGCAAATCGAGCATGGCGCAAAGACATGAGTGACATCTTGTAGAGCTTGCTTTGCTCTATCGAACAGTATCCCTTATCCTTTGTTGGGTTGAGACTGGTTGCTTTGTTAAAACAAGCAAATAAAAACGCTCATTATTTTTGCATCAACCTAATATTTATTGGTATCGTTCATTCGTTGACCGTACGGACTGCCGACCGCGTGGCGACTGCGACGCGTGACTTCTAAACTTGCGAAAAAGTGACAAGTTGGACCGTGGCTTAAGATGAGAAGAATTCTTTGTTTCTTTTGTACATTATAAAGATGAGAAGAATCCTCTGTTTTCTTTCTATTCATATTTTCTACGAAGACATCATGCACGCGCAGCGGTCGCCGCGCGGTCAGCAGTCGTTACGGTCAACGAATAAACGATACATAACTTGAGATATTCGCTGCCACATCTTCTTGTTATACTACTTATACAACAAGTTTTTCTTCCGAATTTTTTGCTGTTGCAGGTCATCGGAGCTGTCCACCCCATTTGGTTCTTCAACTTCGGTGAACATGTGAGGTTTAAGAACGCCCTATGTGTGAATATGTAAACCTATTCGTTCAGTACTAGACTGAATTTCGACGCAGATTTCTATCTTATCGTAATTTTTCAGTTATCCTCGTTTCTCACCAGAGATGTTTGAGTAGCTATCTTTGAATTCACAAAGGTTGTGAGGTCATCTAGGGTTTCCTGCATTGTTTGAATAGTGGCTAGCAGCCACTTCAAACCCACTGTCGCTAATCGATTGCAAGACTTGCGACAGTCGTCATGTACCCAGACCTCATAGGCTTACTTACTTCTCAGATAGAATGATATCCTATTATTATGTGCTGGAGATGCGTAGCTTATGACATTGCCGTATGCAGTTTGTTGTTTTTTTTTCAAATTTTAATTAGTGTCGATCTAGTCTTCGACTGCCATAGCCGGTATAATTATCTTCAGATGCATTACTTGTTGGTCATCCCTGAAAATTTGGAGAATCTTTCCTCAAAAAAAAGTACTTGTTTTCTTCTCCTCGATAGCGGGTATATTTTTGCCAATGGAATAAACTTTGAAGAATTTGTTGTTTGCGCAACAGTGGTTTATGCCTGGTCGTTTCTGAGCAGTCTTTTTGCTTATTGGCAGTGACTATACATTTGCGAAATGTTTTTTCAATGTGATTTTTATTTTCAAAACTTATGGTTACGGATATATGAGCTTTGAAGTCATGATGCTTATGTGTTAAATGTATGCTTGCTTCGAGTTTTAAGAACACTGTCAGTCACACCGTTATAAATCAAACGTCAGCCAATTACACAAGTCGTAAATTCTTTGAGCACGAACATTAACTTGTTAAATAAGCTCTCGACAGCTTTTATAGCTAAATATCAAGCATTTGATACGGAAGCTTTTGGCATCGTCAGTTTGTTAGTCCTACGCTATGTTTTCCTTTGATATAATTTTTCAACTGTTGCTTGTGCTGCATGCTCAACCTCTCGAAGGTTGATTTTTTCTTTCTAGATCACGATATTTACCTTCCAAGTTTTGGAAGTTTGTGCAACTCTCACTAGATACTTCACTGCATTAGTTGTATTGTATCTGTTTTAGAAAATTCACCTTTCTAAATGAAAGGATGTCTTCACGCTACATTGATGTTGACTGTTTCTTAGATGAAACAAAGATTTTCATATGGGTATAAGTCTGGGTCGGCTATCTACCGTTGCTTTTCTTCTATATTTTGGTAGGCGCAGGAGTCGATTTGTGTCACTCAAAGTAAATTTGGAGTGCATGTGCGCTTGACATCGTGAAATGTTGATTTATGGTCACTGCGTAGCAACGACTGTTTTTTTTTTTTGGAGGAAAACGGGCGAGTGGCCAGGAACTCCTAATGAACTATCCTCTGTTCGTGTTTGAATTATCTCATTGCTTTGCATTTCTTTCCCATTCGTTGCTTATTTCTTCCTTATGTCAATATAGGCTTCTTTCAGGAGCGCAGTATGAAATTGCACTTAATAAAGGAGCAGGCTGTTCGTTTCATTGCATTCGTAATCCGCGAACCATGGCTGTTTGTACAGTACGTGTTCCTATTCGCCTTGGCATTGGGCATGTTCACTTTAGTGATGCAATATAAAATACAGAAGTCTATCAAAAAGCAAGAAAAGGTATGTATGCGTTTATAACATTTGTCTGTTACGGTTCCTTTTTTGATGAAGCATATGTATTATGTTCGTTTGCAATAGTTGACTCATTTTAACTCCGTGCTATATGCAGATTTTTTAAATACTTCTTGATTTGGATTCTACTGAAGGCTACTGCATGACGAAGGCGCAGAAGCAGTATTAGTTGAGCGGGAGCGAACGCGGCGCACGGCGCATCTACAACGGCACACTCACCGTTGTAGATCCTGCGCCTCATGCGCTCTGCGGCTAATAAAGCCGCTTCGTGCCCAAAGATACGCCTTCGTTTTATAGCAGCGTATACTCACATCATAGTTATGGTACGCGAAGTAATCAGAGAAATGCGTGCGCACAATTGTGCATTTTTTCCATATCAAGGGCACCGTCACCCATATTCTTACTTCCATGTTTTTTGCTGCGGGGCCTTCTCATGTCCCTGATTCCGAATATCAAGTCGAGAATTTGCGAAAACCCCGGCAATCTCAGTTCTGCAGAACCCACAGGGCGAGTTCTCTGGAACGAGATTGATTGGGTACGGGCGGGAAGAACGTCGCGTCCACTCAAAGAGGAGGAGCCAACGTGGCGGATCCGTCATCCGAAGTGGTTTTTGAGGCAATTTTCTCGCTTTGGAAGCAACTTTTGGCAGCGCGAGTTGGGCAAGTATACAGTTTGGGGGCCGGCTACTGTTAGGTAGGTGCCAGAGTAAGCGAATATTTTGTTCAAGTTGGGGTCCCGCGCAGAACTGGCATCACTAATCATTGTGGCACAACGCCAAGTTGGCATTATGCCACAATGATTAGTGATGCCAGTTCTGCGCGGGACCCCAACTTGAACAAAATATTCGCTTACTCTGGCACCTACCTTAGGCATCAAATCTCAACGACCCCATTTTGGGTGGACGGTGCTCTAGGACCTTCATTTTATGAAAATGTTGTGTTTGTTATTGAGCGAACAGTCGAGTCAATCATTATTCCTTGTCTATGTGAGGTGGCTTTAAGAAAATACGATATTTCTGAGTTTCAGAGAAGTGCTTTTTCTTGGTTTTTTCTTCAATCATGACTTGTTTCAGATCCGAAAACAGAAAGAGAAGATTCTACGCAAGCTGCATGGTAGCCGCAGAAAGGCTCTAGATGAGCACGAAAATATGCTAGTCTTGGAGAAGGAAAAGGATAAGGATGCGTAATTTTGACAGATGGTTTCATGGTCCTTCAGCAGAATTCTGGCTTGCGTCATCTACGCCTCCTGCAGAATTTTGCTCTCAGGCTCGTAGATCTTCCCAGAATTTTTTCCTCAGCTAGAGAGTTTCTTAAGAACTAGATTTGTGCGCTGCTTAGTCGATAAAGTAGTAGGCATATTTCCTCTACGCACGCTATGGCAACCATATCACCCGCGAAGCGTTTTGTCAACATCCAGATTCACTTTCATTATTGCGGAGCAGCGCTCATTTAGAACTAAGAATGTAGCTAGAATTTTATGGTTCACACTTGCATATAGTGCGTCCAGTGCTTCAAACATTTCCCGCGTCATTTCTCGCGTTTTGCCGCAGTGTTAAAGCTGAAGGCGAGTAAATATGTGCATCATCTGCGGATGTGAACCATTTGCAAGTGGTTCCTTATCCATATTGTCAACCCTGTGCCTGTTTGTTGGGGATACACCGCCCAACAAGAGCTTTGTCCAGCATATCATTTCTGCTTGAAATCCCATAATCAGACTTAAAATCATTTTTTGTTCGCTGACTCGCTTTTCTTGTATAAATAGAATTATTTTCACTTAATTGAGGTGAGGCTAGAGAGTTCAAGAACGCTTTACACACATTGCCTGAACAAGCCTGAACTGTACCCTTTGGCTCCAGATAGTAAATCATCTTAAATAAAATGGATCCAAATTCGCTTACAGTCAAGCTTGTTCAAACAGTGTGTGCAAATCGTACTCGATTCTCTTGATTTCGGAATATTGTAAGCAGCGTATTTTCTTCACACATCTCCTTGTATCAAATGTACAGTGCATCAGATCGTGATTCGTTGTATAGAAATTTGTTGTTTTTATTGTTTTTTTTTTCAGTGAGATAGTGCAATCCAACACTTGCTCCTTTTGAATGAAACAAATGCCCAAAAAGCTTCTTATGTGTTTATTAACTCACATTTATCAACGTTTGTATTATTTTCTGAGATTTTCTAGATATCTGAGGTACGATCTACGCTAAGAGAGGATTCAAGCAAAAATTTTCATGTAAAATTCTTTCTTCACGATCGAAATCGTGTTCCGAATTAAGTGTTCCGCATTCAGTTGAGATCTTGCGGGCGGGTCTTATGGGAACTTCAAGTCAAAGGCAATAGAACACCGCCTTTACTTAGCTTTATTTACGCGGAGCAAAAATCTACGTCTATCAAAAATCTCAATCATATTAAATCATTCGCGTTGATTTGACTCACATTTTTTCAGTAGCAACCAGTGAATATGGGAACGTTTCATGCAATGTTCTGTCTTCTGTGGAGATTGCATGTCGAGTAGTGCTTGTTATTTTCCGGCTGACGTAGATCGTGCCTTCAGAATGTGATAGAGATGTGAATCTTTACAAGTGCAATAAGGCTTCCTGTATGATCTCCAACTTTCAATTGTGTTCAGACAAATCTGAGTTTGCTCATTTTGGGTGCTAGTTCTGTCATGAATCTAGTTCGACTCAATCTATAGTTGTCATGCTGCTATCAATAAACAATTTTCTTAATTTACATAAACTTGACAGTGTGATTTTTTACGTGAACACCGCGTTTTCTCAGAACAGAAACGAATATACAGTCTGTCCCATTCCCAGTCAAGCCAGAGTTGGCATGGCGGGAATCCGCATCGCTAGGGTTTTGAGCCACGCTTACGGTCTGCTGGTCTGTTCCCTCTTCAATCTCTTTGCTCTCTCTAACAGTGCACATATGCAGCGCAAATCCCTAGCGCTGAGAGCGCGCTAATTCACGCCAACGGTTCGGTTTTATCCCAATTGAAACAGACTGTTGTGTAAAAGATGACGAGATGTAGTGGTTGGATCGACCTCCTCAAAGTACAAGTAGGCGGCTGCATGCTCAAAAGGAATAGCACTGCAGTCCGTCCCAGTCGGGATTGGGTTGGTATGATTGTACAGGGTTGGGGGAAAGTCCTTGAACAATTTTTGATGTCCATTTATGTTCGGCCATTCCACAAAGTTTTTGTATGCTACTTATATGTGTTTGCTTCTTATACTCTTGAGTACAAGCCCTCAAAAAACTGGACTATTAGCTTTTTTTCTACCGGAGATATGCCTTCTGGAATGGAGCGAGCGTTGGTGGAGAAGATGCATGAGGAGAGGATGGCTGACCAGCAAACTGCGCGGGCTCTCCAAATTTTACAGATCAGGGTCTTTTCCAACTTGCGTCGTTTCCAGGATATGAACAGCACCCAGGACTATTGTATGAGTGGTAAATTGGCTACTGCGAACAGTAACAAAATTCTGAAAATTGTTCGCCAACGCCTTCATCGCAATCCTTTGCGAAGCTTGATTGAGCTAGCTTCAGAGCTGTCCATCTCTGGCAGGACAATCTCCGGCATCATAAAAAGGGGCCTTGCGATGAAGCTTTCCAGGGTGCTAAAATTTCATGCTTTTTGGGAGGGCACGAAGCTGGACTGGCTGCGCAGATGCCATCGACTGCTTAAACGTCTCTCCAAGGCACGCCACAGAACGATACTCTTCTCTGACGTCAAAATTTTCACCGACAGGAAAGTTTTTGATAACCAAACAACAGAATCATCACTTAATCGCACCCAGAAGTCAATAGATTGACTCGCAGAAGGAAAGTTGCATCCGGCTTCTGTAATGGTTTGCGCGGAGATCGCTTCCGACAGCAAGATGCAGGCGATTTTTGTGTCCCAGAACATCGAAATGAACACCGCTACACACGTGGAGAGTAGCTTGAAGAAGGGATTGTTGGCCTGGACCAATACCCATTTTGCCAGGAGCGATTGGTGTCCCCAACAGAATAGCGCACCTGTGTTCAAAGCGAAGTTTGTTCAAGCATGGCTCCAAAGCAACATCAAGGAGTGCATTACTCCTGCGGAATGGCCTCCGTATTGGCCGGATCTGAATACCTTCGACTACAGCGTGTGGTCAGTTTCAGCTCTTTAGGCCAAAGCCTGCGCTCACCCACGCATGACTATGGAGTTTCTGCGAAGTACTCTTTAGAAGACGTGGGAAGAAATCGACGTGAAGCACCTCCACCATGGACAGCGTTCCCAAGCGTTTCCAAGCGTGTGTTCGCGTCAAAGGAGGAATCTTCGAATTGTAAAGCCAGTTTTGTGTTGAGAGCAGAGTAGCAGACAGTTGAGTAAACATTACCTATTTATTTCATGTAATAATATTGCCTAGCTTCATCATTACATTAGAAACACCGTGTTCAAAGACTTTCTCCCAACCCTGTAATGACCGAAATTTTTTATTGAACGAAGCAATGAATACTCGGTTTCGAAGATCGAAAGAAATAGATATCGAATGATTTTGGAAGAATAATTTAATGGATAGATACTGATCTTTGACAAAATTATTTGAATGAACATTCAAATCTTGTTGCAGTTCAATCTTCAATCTTTTCAGATAATTGATCAATCTGAAATTGAATCGAACTATGAGTGCGATTATTCACTTTAGTATGTATTGCAAAAATATTCGAATGTCAAAATCTCGATTGGCGCAATAGCTCGAATACAGAATAGATTTCCCGCTTAATACAGCGTGCTTGCACTGCAGACAGAACGCGGTTAAAATTTGCGCGTTAACAACTACCTACTTTAGTTAAAACGACCGCGGAATTTTGTCGAACGAACATCGATTAATCGGCTTTTGGAAAATATTCGAACGAACGATAATTATTCGATCTGTGGTTTTCAGATTATTTGTATTCGAATGCTACTTTTCAAAATTCGAACGAACGAATATTGGAATAAATGGGGTTGGTCGAATATTTGACTATTTGAACAATCGAATAATTACATATGTTCGAACATTCGACTATTCGAATACTTGAATTAGCATAGCTGTCCGAATATTCGACTGTTCGAATAATTCGGATAATCTAGTGGCTCCGTTGCTGGTTTTTTCTTTGTTGTAGTTTTCTGCAAAAAAATCAATCGCTATATTTGATATGGATTTGTAGCTGGAAATATATAATAGCAGGTGGTAAGGATGTCTGAGTTATTGCCGCTTGGTCAGTTACTGAGAAGGATTTTACGCATACATGTATTCAATGTGTTCATTGTCCTTTAAGACGGCTACTAAGCTTTAATAGCCTTGTTAACCGTTTCAAGTCCTCATTTATTTTTTCCCAACGAACTTTCTCCTAAAGCGACAGAATCAACATGGAAAAGCTTTTGGAAGTATAGTTGTTAGTAATTTATTCGTGATGGTCAGCATTGCGTGAGTTTTAAGACTAGAACTGGGAGAGCACGAGTAAGGCTCCCAGTAATAGAATCAGTGAACCTCTGCAGCAGAGGTGGTGCACTGTTGTCTACATAATACTTTTGTGCGTATCCAAATTTAGAAAAAGAAAAGTTATGGAAATATCTGAATATTAGCTGCTTCCAATACTTGCCGGAAATTATCACGCTGAGTTTAGTTTCTGTCGTAAGATCGAATTCTGACAAAATTGTTTTAGCTGTATTGCTGAGGGTTACACTTTTGTTGTAAGGGATCTTCCACATATATTACTCAGATTAAATATAATTGTTCAATTTACACGCCTACTTAACACGTTTCGGACCGCGAAATCGCGCGCAGCGAAAAAGAGTGTTCTTTCAACCGTCAGCCAACGAAGGGACCTTATTTTGAAGACTGTGTGCTACATCTGTAACGACCATGTCGGATAAGCTTCATACCCCAAGTTCTGAGTGAATTCGGAGTGGTGAATTTTGCCACTTGAGAAGCACTTCTGGCTTTCCTGAAAGATAGGAACAAGAACTCAGTTTCTAATAGTATTCAAGAGTATCTATGTTGTGGACGGTACACATCAGTATTGAAAATGTGGTTTTCTCTTTGATATCGAAGCAAAGAAAATTTGCGATGTCGCACGCGTCGTTCGCGTTGTCGCATTTCGTTGCAACTGTTGTTCGATTTGTGCTCATAACTCCTAAACAAAGTCGGCGGCACGACTCTACAGAGTCATTTGAAAAGTAGAAACTTAGGCCCTTGACTTGATAACTTTGGACTAAAAGAAATCCTCCTGTAAACGTCAAGAAGATCCTTCAAGGGAGGGTGCTGCACCATGTGCAGCACCGGTCCGAAACGTGTTAAAGTATTAGGTCGGTCCGAAAGTTTTGTCGGTTTTTGAAACGGCCCGCCTCCCGTACAGTTAAGATAAACAAAAGATGTATCCTATGCAAAATTCTTCCTCTTTCCAGCTGTCATATTCCCAACGTGATTTGTCGGAAGAATGCTGAGATAATCGCTGGGAATTGCAACCGCATGTTTCCACCGTGTCCAACTTTCGCTGATTTTCAAAAATTTTTATATGAGACTTTTAGGGAAGCTTTAATAACCAGAAGGCAGCGCAAACTTTGGCTAACTGCAGCAATTTTTTTCTTTTTTTCAACTGATTTTTAGAGTTTTGCTAGATAATTTTTCAAAGATCATCTAGAGTTTTGAAAAATGTGCATAAGCTGTTATCGCACAAAACACTGCAAAATCGTCAGATATGAGTTTTCAAAAGGCGATTATCACTATTACTACCTCCACAAAGTAAATGAGCGATTATTGCTTCAAAGTATGGAGATTTTGAGGTCAGTGCAAATTCTTGTAATCGATAAATACTGCGATTTTTTCCGCAAATTTCGCATGTCTCCCCAAGAAAAGGCAACCTTTTGAAAGTGGAGAAAAAGCTGCATCATGTACCTGAAAAGGGAGGTCCGTTTAGTCGAAGTGGCCTTTTCACATGGAATTGATACGACTACAAAGACATCAAACGCTGATTCCAAACCTGCCTTCGTTATCTGCCGAGCGTCTTTGGGCGTCGGATTATGAGCGCTTTCTGAGTTGAAAAACTGTATGCATAATTAGCACAAAATTCTCAGAATTGCTTAACTGGTCCAATGTTGATTATCAGAGCACTCCACTTGAACAATCCCTTTTGTCCAAAGCGCTCATACTTAACACTGCTCTATTTGAGCGCTGAAAAGACCGTAAAATTTAATTTTACCTAGATTATGCGTTCATTTTTTGCACCAAGAAAATATTCATAACTCGACATGCAGAGGCGCTCGGCAGCCAATGAAATCAGATTTGGAATCAGCGTTTGATGCACGTCATAGCGGTATAAGACTCATTCGAAAAGGCCATTTCGACTAATCGGACCTCCCTTGTGAACTGTTTACCATTTCATGCTCTACGAGGTTACAATAGGCGGAATATAAAATCTGATTTATTCAAAAAATATACTCTGGAATACAAGCTGGAGACAACGAAAAATTGCTTCTGTTGGAACAGGTTTGCCCTACCTGTTGGTTATTAGCTTCCCCAAGGTCTCATATAAATTTTGAAAGCGAAAGTTGGACATTGCGAAAACAAAAGATTGTAATTTCCAGCGAATATCTCAGCACCCTTTCAACGAATAACATTGGGGCCAGTTAAACTATTCCAGGAGGTAATTCCTGCGATTCCCGTAATGCCTACAGTTCCTGTGATTTCATCGACTTTCGAGGTGCCGCACTACGGAGCGCTTTGCAAGTTTCAGTACACATTGTTTTTTCGCAATGTACTTTGTTACGGGACTCCAGGAATCGCGGGAATCGCAGGATGCAGTAATCACAGGAATAGTATGGCCAATCCCGTTGGAAATATGACAGCTGAAAAGAGGAAGAAATCTTGCATTGGATTCAGCTTGAAGTGTTTTTTTATCTTCATTGTACGGGATTTGCGGATCACTTCAAAAATCGACAAAACTTTCGTACCGACCCTATAGCAATCCTTTATGAACTTTGCAACATTTTAACTCTAGTTTCTTTTTTCAGCCTGGCTATAAAGGCAGCCGATGAGTATGGTGACTGACAAATAGGCTACCGCTACAAGTCAAACGGCTCAGGTCCTCGCGACCGCCTTGCTCTGGCCTTGCGCTGCGTTAACGTACCTTTCAGGTATTTTGACATGCGGACGGTTATTAGGCTGGCAAGGCAAGTGGTGATCTCGGGATGAAGGAATGAATGTTGTTAATACGCGCTGCAAGGACTGCTGGTCCTTCACATGCTTATGCAAGATGTTTGAGGACCACTGGTCCGCTAAAGCGGGGCCTAGAGACGGCTTTGCTTCTTTACCCAATTTAGAGCTTAAAGGTGCTTGTGCATGATATCGCATTCCAACTGCTGCAGACGCGGTTTCCAGAAGTTCACCACTCCAGAAGAATTAGATCTGTCCTCACTATGCTCTGGCATAAGTCGCGATTGCCTTAGGCCCCGGATAGAGTTCACGCGATTTGATCGTCGCGATTCAATCGCCGCGATTTCCATTCATTTTCATTTTACATTCAAAAATTTCGGGCTGGAAAAGTATCACAACCGAATTGCAAGATGGTCGGCATGCAATGAACCGTAACAGTTGTCTTGTCGCGATTGATCGCGAAGAGCAAATCGCGTGAACTCTGCCCGAGGCCTTAGAAAGGGAACCTTGCTAGCCATTCTGTCATATGATCATTTATTTGTACATATGACCGATCGACATACTTGCATCCATTGATCAGCAGGAGTTTTCTTTGGACATCGATTGTTCGAATGAATGGTCTTTGGTGTGCGAATATTCGAATATGCACTTCTTTTACGTCCTCAAATACTCGAATATGCGAACGAATGTTTCCACACAATGTTTCGAATATTCAAATATTCGAACAAGTTACTTTTCCGAACCGTCGAATGGACAAATATTCGAATAACAGCCTTTTTAATATATTCGACCATTCGAGTATATCGAATAAACCTTCTCGAATATTCAACTATTCGGATATCTATATATAAATAGAACCGAAACTCTGTAAATTTGTTTATCAGTAAGTATGTGGCTTATAGACTTTTTTGTGTGTGAACGATGAGGCTAAAATTCGTCTCCCTATGAATGAGGCACGGCGCAGAAGATAGGCTACATTTTGCGAAGATTTTTGGCACCTTTAATCGATTTATTGATTCGTTTACTTACATCGAGGGTTCACCAACCATTGTTGGATTGTTTCCTCATAGTCATGTAAGTGGGGCGGTAAAGTTCATTAACATTTCTCGGCGAAAAGGATTCGGTGTCTCAAGTCAGCAAGAAAGACATATCACAGTTTCGTCGCAAATATGGAGAAGAGCTGTAAGTCTCAGCGCTTTTGGGATCAAGTAGTCCAATTCCCGGGCAGGACCGCGGACGTCATCTATTATAGTTTCAAATAAATCATTCGCATACGTTGGGTCCCAACTATTAGGTTGTCCGGAAATTAATGCAGGTTTTGATTTCCAACCGCAATAAGTCATATATTTTTCATTTTTGAATAGGTTGCAAGGTACTCTTCCATAGAGCAAAGCAAGCTCTACAAGATGGCTATCTTGCTTTAGCAACAGCTCTGATCTACCACAAGTTTCGAGCCAAAAACTAAAAAGATTCAACTGCCCGAAAAATTGAGAAAAATCGTAACTCAGTTCGTAAAATTCCTACAAAAATTCTAACTTGCTCACGTAAACCCAATCCATATAAGGCATCTATACACGCCGTTGCCGCATTTTTTCTCTGTTAGAAATCAGGAAAACGGAAATTTTCGTCCATTTGCCAAAGTGATGCTGTGCCGTTCCCACATAGGTAGTTGTATACTACAAACCTATAGAAGGCGCAACCGTAAATTTCCAGCTCTCTTCAAGCTTTAGTTCGCGAGAAATTTGAATTTTAGCTTGGATCACATGACTAGGGAAAACTGTATTCGATATTTCTCGAGAACTAAAGCTTGTGGAGAGCTGGAAAATTACGTTTGTACTTCTACAGGTATATAGTATACAACTACTTATGTGGGAACGGCACAGCACCACTTTGTCAAATGCTCGAAAATATTCGTTTTCTTGATTTCTAACAGAAAAAAAATACGGCAGCGGCGTATATAGATGCCTTATATGGATTGGGTTTACGTGAGCAAGTTAGAATTTTTGTAGGATTTTTACGAACTGAGTTACGATTTTTCTCAATTTTTCGGGCAGTTGAATCTTTTTAGTTTTTGGCTCGAAACTCTTGGTGGATCAGAGCTGTTGGTAAAGCAAGATAGCCATCTTGTAGAGCTTGCTTTGCTCTATCGAATAATACCTTGCAAACTATTCAAAAATGAGAAATATATGACTTATTGCGGTTGGAAATCAAAACCTGCATTAATTTCCGGACAACCTAATATAATAGCTAGGTTCTATGGCGCCGGCCAATTGCAAGCACAAAATGTAGGCATTGCTGGAGTGGGTAATTGTTCGCGCGTAAATTTTACCGCATTTCACCTACAGTGCAAGCACACGCTATATTAAGCGGAAAATTTACTCGACTGTATTTGAATATGTGATAAGATCATGTTCTTAATCGCTTGAATAAACGAATCCTCTTCTTTATTAGATTCGAGACAAAAAATTCAACGGCTAGATTGTTTTGCCCCCATGTAAAGTATAACACTGTTTTGAATAGACGCTAGTCGCATAAATCACGGCTCTTTTTGAGGCATGTGAAGGTGCAGTGATGAGGACAAGAGGGGGGGGGGACAGAGGCCGAGAGAGGAGGCAGCCAACATGAACGATACCCTTTGGTTCAGCCGGGGAATAGTGGCTGGTGGGTGGGGCTCAAGTCCGCGCGGTCGCCTCTCCTGACTCTACACCCCTTTCGCGATCGCGCCTTTAGTGGTTGAAGCTCCGCCTTTCCCACGTTCGTGGTAGGAAGATGATCAGAGAGCACGCTCAAGAAGAGAGGTGCAGCCCCCAAGCGCACTGCTCTCCAGCAGCAACTCACGATGAGTCAAAGGGTAGCTTGTGCTAGCCGTATGCCTCGTGTAGATCAAATCTTTTTCAAACTGTATAACTACGTCATGCTGACATTAAGCATATGGAAAAAGCACTGGGAGCGCAGTAGGCTCTAGTTTTTACTTTCCGACATCATTTTCAATCAGCGAAAAACATAGCTCCAAGAGGTCTTTACGCACGGCATATTGACAACCGCAGGTACAGTGTGCCTACATGCAGCTACTGTTCATCTTGACGTACACCTGCCGAGAGGCGACGAGAGAGTGTCGCAGCACCTAGTGTGCTGACACTATCGGAACCCTCTATTATCGTATCACTTATTCATGCTTAAGTACCGTACAGGTTGCCATAAGCATGACCTGTGGTATGAGTTCTACAGCCCAGATGCAAGTATATATATGCTTTGCCCCCTCATTATATGAAGCATTCTATACTGCGCCAATGCAGTTCGTCTGATTCAATCAAGCTGTAAAGTTAGTGTTCCAACACAACGGAGCTAACTTATTCACAGGCGCTATTCCGCTCAAGGCTACACTAAAGGCCACGCAACCGCCACACCCTGGGTGTGCTCCGTTGCTGCAATAGTTGTGTTAAAATATACAAGCGCGAAGTGTGTGAAATGTTTGGGCGATGATGGTGACAAAAGTTCTTCCGGCTCGGAATGCCCTACGATCCGCATGTATGAAACCTTGTTCAACCTTCATTCTGGAGGACTGCCGTCACAGATCTTCGCTCACATCATCTGATTGTACAACTCTGCGAATTCATTTCAATCCGTACTTGAGAGCGCATATATTCCAATCACGTGTTCGGAACAAAAACAGTGCTCTGTTTACCAAGACAAATTCATGTTTAATGCATACTGAATGACTCTGTCCAAGACTGCTCAAATCCAGATTTCCGTCAAGTTTGGTTATTCTAAACCATGCTATCCTCTCAATTGCATTTTTGCACAATGTGTGCTGAATGAGTTCTATGAGCAAAGATTGGGCTCGCATTTTGCACTATACATAAAGGTTACTGCATGACGAAGGCGCAATACTTTACACGCGAACGCGGCCATATCAGCCGTAGAGCACAGGATTTCCAACGGTGAAAATACGCGCGCGCCGAGTTAACGCCCGCTCAACTAATACTGCTCCTGCGCCTATGTCATGTAGTAGCCTTTATGCACATTTCAAGAAAACTCTTCAAAAACTTCTTTTGAGAGCTATTGCTCAGCAAAAATTCATTCTTCTTTCAAAAAGGTGAGCGTAGCAAGATGGTTCCATGTGAAGGTTGCCACTTGTACATTCTTCATATGTAAATCTATCATCATTTCTTCTATCCTATTGCATTCTTACGGTATATCAGTTTCCTTCGCATACGAGTTGTTAATGGATCGCTCAACGCCGATGCATCGTCAGATGCCACCAAATAGGGAAGGAGGAGCAACTTCAAGGTGGTAAGGAACTTACGACCATCAAGCCACCACGTCTATAGTTTCCAATCTCTTTTTCTTGTGTTACTGTTATTTTGTATGGCGTTTTCTATTTGCGAATTGTTGATGTTTGTTGGGATAAACACGTCCAATAAGACTGTGTTAGGTGCACCTTGAGGCGTTGTTCGTGTTAGTATAGTATTATTGTATCTGCCATTAAACAGGGTGGTACGACATCCATAAGTGCAAGCAGCGAGTGCGGACTCCAAGTAGTCCGCAATCCCACTGACTGCTCTTCTTTTTGTTGGAGGATGAGTTCCTCATAGGAGTAGCCCATGAGGTAATCGGTCTAAGTCCGACCGGGGGTAGTTTTGGGCAAAACGTTTTGTAGCGCGGAGTCTGGAGGATGCAGCTCTCGGATTCACAAACCCTCCCTCTTGATTTTCTCCACAAAATTGCCTTTTGTACTTCTTCGTAGGAGTTTTGGAGGAAGACCTGTTACATAACTCTCATATCCTCCAAAACCCCGGCCTTCTTAATAGTACATTGGAGAGTGCCTCCTGCCAAGAAGATATTCTGATTGAGGGTAAGCAGAGTAAACAGTGCAGTAGTAGCTGAAACATTGCAAAGCTTTCGATCTGGGAAGGGATTGACCATCCATGGACTGGGCGAGAGACAGACATTCTCCAGCTGCGCCGTCCACCACTTATCAACAGTCGCCCTCCTGAACTAATTCGGGTGTATATCGAAAGGCGCTCGTTTCGGCAGTCGTCATTGCCAGGAGGTGCTTGTACTCTACGAAAGCGAGGTTTTCAACTCCTAAAGCTTTGTCATCATATCGGAAATATTAAGTTGTAAAGAAAGTTCCTGGGCAGTTTTGGAGATTTCGTTTTCAAACGCATTTTTTCGACGCCCGGTCGGACTTTGACATCAAGTTTTTTGTAATGTTCAGTAGAGGAAAGCTTGAAGTTTTCAATACACCTCCTGACTTTTATCGATGCCAGGACGTGTTTGATCTGCACATCAAAAAGGAAAATCTTTCCAGCCTCAAAAATTCAAAGATTTTTCTTCCTACTGCCATTTTTTGCGCACTTCAAAGAATTTCGTCCAAATCGTGGGTGATCTGCTTAGGAAGCTTGTTAACTTCTCACCCGCAGCTGCACTCGAGTTTTGCGATTTGCGCTCAGAAATTACAAGCTGTCAAACTTGCCTCTGACTGCAACTCTTTTTCCAGCTGGCGTCGCTTCTGCGGTGAACGCGACGCCTGGATGATGGTTTCAAAGGATATGTAAGGCAGTACCCCAACAATGTTCGCAGTAATCAAAGATTTGGTCCACCCTATGCAGAACGACAAGACTTCAAAGTCACTTACTCGAAAAATTGTGCATTTTTAGGGGCAAAAAATGGCCGATTTTTCAAACCTTCTGGAAAAAATTTTTTTTGCAGGTGGCGTTGCAAAAACATGAATGGTCCCCATGACAGCCCCAGCAGACTTCTATATAACCACAGCATCTGAGCTCTCCACCTTCTATCGTGCCTGAGATAATCTTGCACAAATAGGCCGCTTTTCGCGACGACCTTTTTCTCTTCTGTGCATGCTGGTGGACCGCAGTGAGGTGCTGAAAAGCCAGCAAGACAAATATATGTTGTGAACAAAATTGTCTTTGCAATGAAGTTTGTAGCTTCAAAAAAGAAACAATGTGCTTGAAGTTACAGCGATTTGAAAAAAATTTTCGCAAGTGCCCGGGAACTTTCTTTACAACCTAATAGTAACAGAGGATTACTCTTTGAAATCCCGGTAGTGCAAAACCAAATTCCAACTTTTTTGCTGGTTTTTCTGATTAGTGACAATCGATTAATACGCGCCATTCGACCGTCTGCCACTGATCCCGGCCGAGCGCGACCTGACAAGGAGGTACACATTAACAGCTGACAGGAAACGGTAAGACACGCAAACTTATCAATACATGATCAACAACGTGGGCAATCCCCACCAGATATCGATCATCTGTTTTTTCCATTTTCTAATGTATAGCAACTCGGCGTTGTGGCAATAAATCTTCCACCCCTCATTAGAGTTGATGAGTATTTTAACATATTCGCGTGTCTCGTTCTCTATATTATCAATGCCGTCACTTGCCTCATTTTCGCTTACCCATAGATCCAATAGCATTATTGCAGTTCTGCTGTAATCTGCTTAGTTCTGCTCCCTTTTTGTATACTTTCATGACAAAAAAACTCAACTTATGCCGACCTCGTAAGATGTCGCGAATCTCGAACATTTGATGCACAAATTGAAATTTGAATGCCCAAGTTGGTCATTTGTGTAGTTTTCCTTGTTTGGCTCCACTCTCATGTCACTCAAGCCACGTTGCCTCATGCCAATTTTTGCAAGCTCTTTCTTCGCCGTAAACAAAGCCCGCGAGCAAATGTGCGTCATTCTTTTCAAGCTTGAAATCCTTTTCATGCTCTGAATCGTAAAGATTCATGCTTCTCAAGCGCTATTGCATCTTTGTTTCTTTATTCAAGCAATCCCCTCACAAAGCATCGTCTTATCTAAGCTTTCATCAAGCACATGTTACCAGTGGAGAAACAAAGGTGCCGCATGCTTAAAGAGCACCATGGAGGATAGTATATAATGCCCAGACTTAGGAGACTGGCATCCACTTCATAGGAACCTGGAGGAGCAACGGAGCAACGCCTTCTCCCTTACTCAACTCAACATCGTTCGGATTAACACACGTTCTCTAAGCGCAGGACAACACCGATTCTTCTCGATCGTTACCTCCAGAAACAGTGAGTTCAGTTGATTCGGTTTTATTCACCGTTCTTCACCAAAGGTGAGTGTTTATTTACAAATTAAGGTGGGCTTACCCTCGAAAAACTCGCTTCAAACACACTGACTACTTCTTGAGTGACAACACCCAAGATTTTAATAAATGGCATCGCCATTTTGAAAATCTCATTCGGCAATTCCATTGTGCCGCTTCCTGAGCAGTGTAAGGTAAATGCGCCTTACGTTTCTCTAAGGGGGATATACGTGATATCTGTGAAGAAATGCCTCCTGAAGGCAATAACAGTTACAAAAAAGTGGTCGCATTTCTACGTTCGCATTCGCATTTTGAATGTCCGCAGTTTCGCACATTAGCTAGACAAGAGTTGTCTAATTGTGGGCAAAGAGAGGACGAAGATGTGCATTCACTTAGTAAAGTCATTAGGAGAGTTGTTCAAAAGTTGCTAAAAAGGACGCCGAAAAACATGGTACAAGACAGACTACTGGAAGAATTTGTGGAGTCTTCAGAAGCAGACTTGAAATTTCATGTCAAGGCGCAAAACCCCAACTTTTGGTGATGCTTTGAGAAAGGCACATACATGTACATCTCTGCAATGATATAGCCGACGTTATGTTTTACCATTCAGGTCTGCATAGATACTGCGCGAAGAGGAACTCGGATGATGCGAGGAACGACTATAGCCAAGAAAGAAGAGGACCACTCCCCAACAACTATTGGTCTAGAGAGGTAAGACCATGTAATAAAGTTTAATAAACCTTGAGCACGCTCTTCTATCTCAAGTGTCACATGCTGTAAATATGGCACAATAGGATGTTTCGCTAATTTGTCGCTTAGCATCCCTCCCGGCCAATAACTTTCAACCGCGGCGTCAGTTTCCAATTGAAACAACTTCAACTAAACTCAATCATAGGCAAAATCCGCAAGAGCTTCTAAACTACTCTAGACCTCTGACGCAACGTCCAATACCGCAGCGGCACCTAGACACAATAGTTCCAATGTACTCGCTGTAGAACAAAACTTAGCGCCAGATATCATTATTCCTGACACTCAGTCTCTGATAGAGCAGAAAGATGGCCATATCGTGGTTAGAAACAGTTACAACGCGTTAGCAGACATTGCATTTGGACCCGTGAGCCAAACACTTCTATTAGCAGCGAAGAGACATCTCGACGCTCAATCTCTCGTAATTCTGGTCCTTCAAACTTGCTTGTACTTGCTTGCCAATTCTTGCTCTAACATCGAGTGTGTCCGCTTATGAATCACCTCCTGCGTATCTATGTTCTCAAAAATAACCAACTATCTACTGGAAGAAACCATCTGGGATAAATTGCCCTAAAATTCTACCAAGTTGGAGCTGCGCATCCAATCAAACTTAAAGTATCAAGACCCGGTACTAGAAGATACAAAAGTACTGTCAATGTCTGCAAAGTAATTACGCAAACGGTCTTTTATTCTGTGAACCTTTTCGTTGCTCGCACACAAAAAAGTACATTAAAAGAGCAGACAGTTCCAAAGGCGTCTGCCAACACATGATTAGTCGCAACGTCTGCACTCATGGCGAGCTCTCCCCAGTTAGGTAATTTTTTTAACTTTTGAAAAGTAGAAGTTAAATGGTCTTTGGCACTGTTCCATTGTTGCTCTGAATATACTTTGACAGTGTCCAATTGTGTTAAACTCCAGGCAGTTTATGGATGTAGTGGATAGTCCACAATCGAGAGCATGATAGGACCGCTACAAGGATGCCGCTGTAAAGGCGAAACTCTTCAGCTGTGTAGCGGATATACAATATTTTAGCAGTCCAGGACAGGTACCGTTGGACGTACTTCGCACCAGCAACGAACATCGCGAATTGGTGGAAAGCAAGCTATCAAATTTCGATTTGACACCAGCTCAGGTGATTTGTTCGAACTTCCAGAACTTCTTTATAGCACACCCTGCGGTGCAATTTTGGCAGCATAGCGTGTGCAACAGACTCGGCAGCACTCCGACTGTTTGGAAATCTTCGAATTTCATTGGCTTTCCGATACTTGCCAGTTTTCGTATTTTTATAAGAAATCAGGCTGGGCTGTGGGAAGTTCAATCCGAGGCGCCTTTCAGGCCGACCTTTTAGACGGATAGGCCACCTACTGAAATGAGCACCGAGTACTTTCAGGCTACACACATGCCCTAGCGCTTGTTTCCGTCAACGTCAACGCGCGCAGTGATTGCAGATACATCGATCTTGAGGTATTCGATGCGCCAGAGCAGGAAGGGATCGCGGTGGACGTCGCAGGATCTCTGTGCGGCGAAAATAGCACCAGTTCAGCTCTGTCAATACGTTCAAAAAGGACTTCCTGCACATTTCTCTAAGCTGCATAAGTTCAATGTTCATCCATGCACGGTAGCAGCGCTTGACCTAACGTCCAAGAAGAGTCTGTGGCGCGCCTCGATAATACGTGAAAGCGCGTCCTCTCAAACGAAGCATCAATGAAGCTGCATTAGTGGCAATGCTGTCGCGATCTCAGAAAATCGGTGATAGCAAGCAATTGCTTCCAAACCTCGGCGTACATACTACTCTATTGGCGGTCGAAGTCAGCTCGCAATCAATGCTCGAAGTCGCACATGTAATTGATAATGTGTCCATATGCACCGTGAGCACAGTTTACAGGCCACGCAAAAAAATGATGAAACTAAACTCCAAGCTGTACATTGGGCAGCTGATCTGTGGAACGCTCATGCAGCAAAGAGGGTTACTGTCACGACTATACCCAACAACAACATCCCAGTACCACTAATTAATATGCCCAGCCACACAGGGCAGTCAGCTACTGGTCCATTCAATACTAAAACCGAAGCCAGAGGCGTGGTGATTTGACTGTGCTTATTCATGCCGTAGGCATGAGAGCGCAGTCAAATTGTCGTTCATCGTTCAGTCGTTCATCCAAGTAATTTGCTTATATCAAGACAAGAAATTCCTATGTCAATCCATGTTACAAGGCACAGGAATCACTGTATGCGTTGATAGCGCCCAAGGATCGGAGATGTCGTCGTCATCCTCTGCACAACAAGGGCACAAAAAGAAAATCTCGCCACCTTCTTTTCCGACTCCAAGAATGAACCTGGCGGTGTGCATTGGCCCGCGGTAAAGACGGTCTCTTCCGCAGGATCATTCACCCTTTTGCAGGAGGTTGAGACTTGGTCAGCGCTAGTGTGAAGAAGCTGGTTGATAACGGATATCAACTTTTCCAACAACCGCTTCCGCTCGTGGAACGCCTTTGAGTTCGAGGACGGACTATTGTTAAAGGGGGGGGGGGGGGGAGGTGTAAGGTTACCACTTGTACATATTTGATATTTAAATCTATCATCATTTGCCTGTCTTATTGTATTCTTACGGCATCTTAGTTTCTTTCGCATAAGAGTTGTTTACGGATCGCTCATCGCTGACGCATCGCCAGATGCCACCAGATTGGGAGGGAAGAGCAACTTCAAGGCGGTGAGAAACTTACGACCATCGAGCCGCCACTTCTATAGTTTCCAATTTCTTTTTCTTGTGTTACTGTTGTTTTGTATTGCCAGCGTTCTATTTATTTACTTATTTATTTATTATATGCACTCAAGCTGCGCCATTAAAAAGGAAGAACGCAGAAACACAAACATACTAGCTAGTAACACAAATTGGGTAGAACTCGCTGCCTGCTGGCCATACTTCTGCAGTTGAAATAATGTTCAAAAAAGGCCAAGGCAAAAGGAATCACATCGTACAGTAGTATAGTAGCACCGTTTCGTCACTAATGCACAGGAGCGCCAGTGATTTATCGACATTATTGCTCAGTGTTAGGTACTCTACCAGTTTGAGAAAATTTTAATTTCTCACCAGTATCTTTGACCTCAGGCATTCAAGAATGTTGTAGTTAGCCGTATTGCCCAAAATAACGGAGCATGATGTGTTATCATGGTGGATTATTAACAACATGAATTCATCACTTTAGTGGTCTGCATTGGAGGTAGTACTTAGGCGACATGGCTAGGCCGCACGTACCAGGCCTCCATTATACTACCTACCGCCTCCACTTCTCTGCTTGAGCAACATGAGCAAATATGAATGTGCGATCAAAGCTTCAAACAGCGCAGACTTGTTGGATGTAAAATTCCGATTGGTCAGGTAATTCGCTTGAAAAACTTAACTTAGTGCACTGATTAGTTGAGAAAAACAGACTAATATCAGTTTCCGTGAGAGAAGCGTGGTCAGCTGGTGTAAATAATAGAAATAAAATCAATAGTGTAACCAGCCAGCTTAGCAATCCAGCACATAAAAATCTGAGTCACATCAAAACATTGTATCAAGAACAATAATCAAAAACATCTTTGATAGATGCCAGATAATCAGCTGTATCAGACGATGTGTCATCACTCATCCGATGTAAGCCATGAGGCGAAGTAAGCCATAAAATCCACAAAACTGCAATGTAGTTGAACAATATAGAAGACACATGAATTGCATTTCGAGAATCAACACAAGAATGAGAATCGCCTTCTATAGTTTTACCAAGTCAAAATTTTGTAACGCTTTTTCAAAAGTCGAACTATTTTTGGCTGATAGCAATTTCGAAGGTAACCGTCTGAACCAGCGTGCACAACGATAGAACAAAAAGTTGAACTTCCCTTGAAAGTTAAAATTAAATTAAATTATTTGCGAGTTGTTAATGTTTGTTGAGATAAACATGTCAAGTAAGAATGTGTTAGGTGCACCTTGAGGCGTTGTTCGTGCAAATATGTATCTGCCGTTAAAGAGGTTGGTACGATATCTAAAAGTCATGGGAGGGAAGTGTACGTTTCGCGGAACAGGACAGTATTTCAGAAGGTTCATCCTTTCCCGGGAACTTTTCAGAAGGTGAAAGCATACTTCAAAGGGTAACTGCCCAGCGAAACATTCATTTTTCTTCTGGAAAGAGTTTGTGGGCGAGATTCGTGGTGAAGGAATGCACATCTTTGCGCAGAACAGAACTATCCTGAGAGCGCTTCATCCGTTTTCTTGGCAATTTATTGAGAAAATCTTTGAAAAACACATTTGGTAGAATCCAAGTGTCTCGTTTTTAGTAGTTGAATGATTTACCAACAAGGAACGGACCCGGTTTTGAATCGGGGAGAGCAACATCTAATTTTTCGTGATTGAATGTTCGTGATGCTTAGTCTTCAACAGTATGTCCAACATCTTCATCTTAGCTTGTGTCATCGGTTAAAGTGATGTAGTTAGAGTTCTATCCACAATCCTTGTGTTGAAGAAGGAACTGGAAGAGCCTAATACGCAGCGAACTCTGACCAGCCATTGTTTTTTGTCTGTCTTAGTTTCGCGAATGAAAACAGCTGTCCGAATTTTCCTCTTTCCGGTAACGACTTTTTTACCTTCTGAGGTGTTACTTCAGCATGCGCTCGAAAGATTCTCCTGTTGATCCACGTGTGTCTTTGCAATGAGATTGGTACTTGTTGCTTTCCCTTTATTCAGCTTGTATAGAGACACCCAGCGCAAGGGTGGGAAATGGACCACTTTGAACAAACTGCGTTTAATCAAGTGCGCAGGCTGCTTGATTGGAGCGTATTTTCTTCCCCTCAGGCAGCGTCTCGTTTGCTATCGCGGACTAAAAGAGGAGAGGAGGAGTTTCGAAATTAAAAATGTTTCTCACACCAAATTTCGTGTGATGTCGTCATAGGTGTGTTGCGAACGGGTCATTCTTCTATTGTTGATAGCGGGAAATTTTCAGGAAAAAGCTCATCGTACCTTTCAGTCTCATAATTTTTTCACAACTTTTCTCACTTTGTCCTCCTCGCCCTTGTCCGTCTACGAATCAAATTTGGTGGCGTAATTTGATGTTGCCCCGTAATTGATTAATTTATTTCCCACCTTGTGCAAAAGAACAGTTTTCAGAATGGCGTTTGAACAAGACCATGGCCCGTAGTAAACCCCCTCTCAGCTCAGATGATCTGCTCTGACCCCCTCAGAAGAGATCCGTAAGCTAATCTTACGATCCTCCTTGCCACAGCGCATCAAGAATGGACGATAAGCTGACAGCCAAGGGGCCGGTCAGCTGCCGCAATGAGCTGCGCTGCCTGCCCTAAGCTAAGCCGTCGCCGTCGGCCCGGCTTACGGAGATAGCGTGTCTGCAAGGAGCAGACACAAATCCCGTAACTTGCTCGAGAGTAACTTGTGGGACACGTCAGCTGGCTGATTCTGCGGACGACAGCGCCCGAAATTGCACAAGTAGGGTGGCATACGGATGGGGATGATCAGTGAACAGCTGATCGCAGCAAAAATGGGTTATCAAATTTTTTCTACATATTTCGTGTCGGCTTGGGCTATGTCGATCACTTCACATTTTTCGAAAAATGCTTAAAATAGCAATCAAACTCTTTCTTTATCTTCTAAAAACCATGATTTTTTTTATGGATCTTGATTCTAAGTTAATGTATTTGGTTTTCCTCGTTTTTCGCAGCAAAGACAGCGCCCACCATCGATTTTTTTGATGGCTTGATGCAGGTTTGGTCAAATGGCTAGCTTTAGCCATTTGACCAAACCTGCACAATCTCCCAAGCTGTTTTTTCTTTGAGAACATGCAGTTTCTATCATGCCTACAAAACGATCCGCATCCGGATCGATGGCTCGCTTGACATCGCGCTAAGGCGCCGTAAGGCCAACCCAGGCCCGCCTCAGAGGAGACGCACTGACGGGTAATTTATTATGGGCCCATGTCTGAACAGGTCAGTCGAGTGAAAATCTAATTTTCACCGGGCTGAATATCTTTTAGGGATATAATGCATACGAATGTGTAAGAGTAATCCAAGACGAGGGCGACCACCCATGCACGCGATGCGTGCGCGAACACGCGGGTTGCAGCCTCGTCGCACATCAAAGCCACCGACTTCGTCATGGGAGAACTTTTAATTACAATAATCCCTTTGCTTTTTTACATAGAACGGTTTCCCGCCTAACATTTGCCACCCTCGCGCTGGGCTCTGCATAAAAACCGCTGACGGACGATTTCATAAGCCACAGAGCGCAGGATGCGCACGATTTACAACGATGAAGATACGCGTTCCCATCAGCTCAAATATCGCGTTTTCACTTTCGTTCGCAGTAGTCTTTATGTATCGACTCCCTCAATTTGAGTATCACAGCTTCAGCGGCTCAAGTCTTTGCTGCCGTGTTGCTCCCCTGTGCCAGGTTTGCGCGCTTAGCGGCATTTTCTCACACCTTTTACCGCGGGCATACCTCACGCGGTTTCAGTCATCACACGATCTGACAATTTGCCAGATGTCTTCAAATTCTACGGATTGCGCCAAATTTGGATCATTACCACGGAAAAAACACATATATGTACGGTCGAATTGTGCAGTAGAATGTCCTAATCGAACTCTACTAGAGGCGTTTTACAAAATTCAAAAAGACCTCTCTTCAAAATTCGAGGATTGAAGGAATCAGACTAACCTTTCTGAGAAAAAGCAAAGATGGGATTTCTAGAACTTTATGTTTTGCTCTGCAAACTTGAAGTCTTTCTGATCATCCGAACTGAGGTTGTAGGGCACACTGTGCACTGTCACAAAGTCTTAGGCCCGTATGCACTAAAATTTTTGCGGCGAGGGGAGCGGCGTGCCCCGTTATGAAGGGACCGCGTGCGGACGCCGCTGCGGGTTTTTCATCATTGGGGACGCCGCTCCCCTCGCCACAGGGATGTTAGTGCATGCGGGCCTTAGTTGCATTTACTGGGATTTGTTCTTTCGCAAAATACGAAATTTTTTTGCTGATACCTGCGTACGAAAAACGATCTCATGATCAAACTTGATTGTAAGACTCTAGAGACTCAAGACCTTCCAGGTAAAAATCATCTCTTTATTTATGAAATGTGTAGAAGAGCAGATTTTATAAGCAACTAGCTGGCTTACCCGGCTCCGCCGTATCCGGACCAAACTTGGCACACATACACTTCGGGCCCCGGCGGGTGTCACAGTCCACTTTTCGTTATCGATCGATGTCGATTTTACCGATTTTTATCGATTTTTTGCAGAGTTCACCTACAGGGCTAGGAGTTGGCACAGGGGGGGAAGTGAGCATGGGGATTCCGAATACAATATTAGTTTTCAGAATTATCGATTACTTTTATTGATTTTATCGATTTTTTGTAAATTTTGACATGCGAGGCTGGGATTTTGCACAGGGGGGGGGGGTAATCGAGCATGCTGATTACGAACACAATATTAGTTTTCAGAATTATCGATTACTTTTATTGATTTTATCGATTTTTTGTAAATTTTGACATGCGAGGCTGGGATTTTGCACAGGGGGGTAATCGAGCATGCTGATTACGAACACAATATTAGTTTTCAGGATCGTTCATTACTTTTATCGATTTTATCGACTTTTTTTGTAAAGTTTGACCTGCGGGGCTGGGAGTTTGCACAGGGGGGTAATCGAGCATGCAGATTACGAATACAATATTAGTTTTCAAGATCGTCCATTACTTTTATCGATTTTATCGATTTTTTGAAAATTTGAGCTAGGGGCTGGAATTTGGCAGGGGGTGTAATCGAGCATGCTGATCACCCCCCTTGGGGATGATCAGCATGCTCGATTACCCCCCTGTGCCAACTCCCAGCCCCGTAGCTCAAACTTTGCAAAAAATCGATAAAATCGATAAAAGTAATCGATGATCCTGAAAACCAATATTGTATTCGGAATCCCCATGCTCGATTACCCCCCTGTGCCAACTCCCAGCCCCGTAGCTCAAACTTTGCAAAAAAATCGATAAAATCGATAAAAGTAATCGATGATCCTGAAAACCAATATTGTATTCGGAATCCCCATGCTCGATTACCCCCCTGTGCCAACTCCCAGCCCCGTAGGTGAACTCAGCAAAAAAATCGATAAAAATCGATAAAATCGATATCGATCGATGACGAAAAGTAGCCTATGACACCCGCCGGGGCCCGTAGTGTATGTGTGCCAAGTTTGGTCCGGATCGGTTCAGAAATGGAATTTTCTATTCGGAACATACGTACAGACATACAGACAGACATACAGACAGACAGACAGACAGACAGACAGACAAACAGACATTCAGCTTTATATATAAGATTTGTGAAAATGGCTTTAAAACTGATTTAGAAGACATTTTCTAATTCTCAAACGCACTCAGCAGGGCTAAAACACCGCTGACTTTCAAAATGCTGTCTACAAGCATGTTTGTAAAAAATCAAAAATCCATCTTCGAATCAACTTTCAGATTTCCAAACTTCTATTTTAAAGTTAACGGCGAAGGTTTTCTCTGCTCTGAAGCTCAATTTTAAGACAAGAGAAAAGTCTTCAGAAGAATATCTTGTAAATTTTTGAAGTTGTGCCTGCGTACAGAGCACACTTTGACCGTCAAGAGCACTTGAGAATTTCTTCGAATAATTCAAGGCAGTGTCCGGGCAAAAAGTCGATTTTGAGATTTTGTGCTTAAAGGATATTCGTTGACGACAGCCCCGTTTCGTGCATTTACACCATCATGGGCCTGCTTTTTTGAAGCCTTTCCAGCTTTACAGTACTACAGCGCGCAGGGAATTCGCAGCTCGCAGCATCCCTGTCCTTTAAACTCTTCCGCATTTCTCATCTTTTTCTCATCTTTTTTTCCTTTTTAATCTTCAGTTCAGGCACTTGCTCATCAGTTACTCGTTCTCCTTTTCTTTGAAGTTGTCCCGGTCGAGCATCCTACAAGTTCTGCTTTGTGGATATTGAAAGAGCAGGAAAAAAAGTTTTAGTACAGTTATTGAATTCATGCTCCTTTTTACATACCATACAAACATTTTCAGAATCGTAAACGATCATCCCGGCATAGTTAGGGGGGGGGGAGGGGAAAGAATGTGCTTTCTTCATGAGCAGTGATGGCTATCATGCCTTCTCCTCAAGACCACTGAAATGTTTATTTTAGCACACCTACATGTCTCCTTGATGTAGAAGTGCTGAAACAGCCACTTCAGCAGTCTCTCTTGAGAAAAAAGGCAAATCATTATGAAACACTGAAAAAAACATTGCACTCCCAATCATAGCCACGATATCCGCCATTGCAACTTTGAAGAAAACTCATTATTCCTTTCGATTCTTTCCGGAGCGATGGTTCTGCGTGTATGAGAATGTGTAACGGCATAAAATGAAAATTAAGGAGAAAAAACGATGTGAAATACTTAAACAACAAAAAGAAGTTAAAGGACGGGCATGCTGCGAGCTGTGAATTCCCTGCGCGCTGTAGCGTACTGTAAAGCTGGAAAGGCTTCAAAAAGGCACGCCCGCGATGGTGTAAATGCACGAAACGGGGCTGTCGTCGACGAATATCCTTTACCAGGGTCTGATCGCTATGCTAATCCGAAAATCCGCACTGGAAAGCGCGAAAACAGCGAAAAAGGGCTCTAACGCAGGAGGGAAATTGAAGGTGGGCGGGGTCTTCCCACTGTGAATTCACGGTCCCAGCTTCCGGAGCGATCTTTTCAGTTCCACTAACCGCCCTGACACCTCCAAGTGGGCGGGGTCTTCCCACACAGGCCAAGTGCGAATGGATGATCTGAAATAGGAACCGAAAAGATCGCTCCGGAAGCTGGGATCGTGAATTCACAGTGGGAAGACCCCGCCCACTTCTGATTTCTCTCCTGCGTTAGTGCCTTTTTTCGCCGTTTTCGCGCTCTCCAGTGTGGATTTTCGTTTTCAGCATAGCGAATAGGCCCGGGTAAGGACAAAATCTCAAAATCGACTTTTTGCCCGGACACTGCCTTCAAGAAGCAAAATTCAGATTTGATTATAGCATCACGGTGCTAATGGTGGTGAGAACATATGCATGTTTGAACCGTCAACAAACCCGCCTTGTATCTTCCTAGCACCCAGGCAAACACGCACAGCCAATTTTGGCGCACCCTGTACTGACAGACTCCAAACGCACAGCATGTATAATTTTCATGAGTCATTAAAATGACCTACCTTCCGTACATTCAAAAACCCATTACGATGAGTCATGAATAACTGAAGTATTGCCAGATCACGTCGCGACTGAAATCGCGTGAGCTATGCCCAGGAGCTTAGCAGGGGATGCGTGACGCTGAGGTGTGAGAATATGCCAGAGATACATTTGTACACGAGCCGCAAAGCCCGAGCAGTGGCCGCAAAGACTCCAACAGGCTAGAGCTCTTTAATTCAAATTCAGCCAGCCTACTTGTCCAAATAGTAGTGCTTCAGCAAACCGAGAGTCATGTACGCTCTTTGTACGGCTGAGATTCAAACTCTTAAACTTCAGATTTTGGCTCTGAAGCTCACGTGTATCATCAATATCTGCAATTGTTTGGAAGGCTTAGAGTGAAACTTGCTTTGCCGTATCGAATATATGTCAAGTTCTAAGTAAGCACTCGTAGGTGCTCATTGCTGGTCCGAAATAATTGTCATTCTAGACCACCAGCATTTCAAAATCACTTTATGCTGAAGACACCTTGAGGTACATTGATCGTGTTACAGTGACCGGTATGCTTAATTAAGAAATCATTATTCATCAAAATATTCAATCCTGATCGCGTGCCCTATTTCTTCTTCGGTCATCGTGATAGAGTTTGCTGAGTTCGTCTCTTACACTCTCGCTTGCCTCCATAAAGATCTGCAAGAAACGAGGATACTCTGATCATGCAGCTTTTGCAAAATTTATGTATTTGACCCTCTTCTTGGATGACTATCGAAAATGTGCGTAAATTACCTTGTGTCTTTCCTCCCTAAGCTTAGCGAGTTTTTCATGTGCAGCACGAGCTTCAGGTGACAGTTCCTTCAGCTGAAAACAAAGCCATTATATTTCACGAGCGGCTCAGTTTGCAGGTTACCTTCTTCTGGAATTCCTCACGTCGCTTCTCTAGAGCTGCGTGGAATTTGTTGAACTCTTTCAGTTGTTCGGCATTCAAAAGCTGGAAGATGTTGAGATAAGATGAAATCCGCGAAATGGCCTTGTTAGCAGAGTATTATCTCCTTCACAAGAGATCAGAGAAGATTTGTTAATTACTTGTGAACTACAATATGTTTTATATTTGGTCCCTTTTATGTGACATTACGCATCCGTTACGCAGGTTTCGTACTATTCGTCGTTGGAGTCAGTTTGACTGCTCAAGCAACATGCTCTGAACGGCACGCAACGCATGCGCAAGGCGGATGTGTTGGTGGAATGGGGAAGCTAGGATTAAGACAGAATACATTTCCAAAGCATGCTGGACAAATAAATTAGGAAACAACTGGTAATATTCCAGCTTAGACTCGAAAATTAAAAATAACGAATTTTGATAAGACTTCTGATATCTGATTACGGATATGATATTCATTTCGTTACGGTAGCGCATTTTAGCAATAGCGCCACTTTTTCATTTTCCTAACTTTTCTAAACCTTTTTATCTCCGTCCACTAAATTTGTCATTTGAAATTACCTTCTCAGCCAGTTCCTTGAACTTCTCTGGTTTCTCGTCTCTTGGAATCGTGTGGTTCTTCCAGAGAGCATCGAATTGCGCGCGAACCTCATCGGATACACCGTTGAGGAAAGCAGGTCCTCTGCGGATAGCCTTCCTTCGTACATCTGCTGGTAGTTCGTCGAGCTAAAAATAAAAAATTCATGCTTTTTTTCTACAAAAGCGATTTCGTGATCGTACTCACCACTTCCTTGGTCTTTTCGTGCTCTTCATCACATCCTTTTCCATCTTCGTAATTTTCCCAGATTTTTTTGATTTTTGCTTGAGCATCTTCGGGTAAACGATCAGTGAATGATGGCAAACCACATCTTGGTGGTCCCTGAAAAATTTGGCTGGAGTTAAGGAACAATTGGTAACGGTTTGGTGATAGAACCTACCCATCGCCTATGGCCTCCAGCTGCTGCAGCGCAGGATGCGAATAATAGAAAGATTGCAATCTTGATCATCTAGAATTAGGTGTATTTTTTTGTGTGATCTCTTGTTTCAGATGAAAAAATTGAAGCGAAGTGTTACGATCCGAACATGAACACAATTTACACACAAAAAGAGGATTGATCAAAGTTGGCATGTAGATCGCGCACGCTAAATTGCGCATAAAACTCTTTAGCGCTGGCGTTATGTGTGCAATTACACATAACCATGAATCGCAGAAGTAAGTATACGACCTATCTTTTATGGGCACCTACGCAAAATATGACCAGCGATACACTAAACTGAAGCAATAACTGAGCGAGAATCCTATTTCGATCATGTCACTCGGGAAAATGTTGGCTGGTTTTGGAGTCGATTGCGATGAGTGGCAGATCCGTGCTATAATTGCAATAGCGACGCAAAATTGCATAGTGGCAATCATTTTGACATGGCTATTTGAACTCTGACATTTACTCCATCATTGACTTTCCGCTTACTATTTAGGTATTGGATAGATGCGAAGTAAAAATGAAGGCGATATGAAGGTAAAAGGACCAAGAGTAGTCAGCCTCGCCATTTTCGAGAAAAATGATTTTTATAAGATGGATAATACATCTTTCTAAAAATTCAAAACTTTTACCATGTATCGTTTATTCGTTGACCGTAACGACTGCTGACCGCGCGGCGACCGCTGCGCTTGCATGATGTTTTCGTAGAAAAGATGAATAGAAAGAAAACAGAGGATTCTTCTCATCTTTATAATGTAGAAAAGAAACAAAGAATTCTTCTCATCTTAAGCCACGGTCCAACTTGTCATTTTTTCGCAAGTTTAGAAGGCACGCGTCGCAGTCGCCACGCGGTCGGCAGTCCGTACAGTCAACGAATGAACGATAGGTAAATGTGGATAGTTCGTTTGCCATATTTCAGTCGATCGGTTGATTTGAGCTTAGGCTCTCCTAAACAAGCTTTCGAACACTAGCACTGTAACGTATTTGATAAAGATCATTTTATAAATGAGTATAATTCTTGTTTCCATATAAAGCTTGCGGACTATTATGCAGGAAATATCGAGCGAATTTCTCTGAAATTGTTCCAACTTTTCATTCTAGCCCTTTGATCACATACATAAGTGCTCTTCGACAGTACACGAACCTCCCACAATGTAATTATTTTCGATACTTTTAGTATAAGGGAGCCTTATTGGTCGAAGTAGCTTTTTCACATGGCCTATATCGCTGAAATTGTTTTTGAATGCTGATTTCAAATCTGCTTTCTATTTCTGCAACAGTTCTTCGAAAGAATTATATGCATTTGAATGTCAGAATTTGTCAAGCTCTCAGTGGCAAATTAGCAAAGAGCTCTACAAAAATATTGTAATCGATATACGATACAACATCGATTCCCACTTTCAAGTGTTTTTCTACAGCTTTTCGTTGATTTTACGCCACTTAAGACTCAAAGAATGTAGACCACTGAACGCTCATCATTTTTCTCGCAGTATAGTTTTGCGAAAATGGAAAGCAGATTTGGAATTAACGTTCAAAACGCGTCTTGTGATATAGGTGTCATGTGAAAAGGCCACTTCGACTATAAGGCATTCCTCATAAGATCATTGTTTACTAGCATCTCCATGTTTGTAAGATACAAAAACAAGATTAGAAATGGCATTGAACAGGATTGATATTGTTAGTCAACAAAGACTTTTTTACGAAGTCTAATGTAGTTACAGCACTTTTTACGACTGTGTTGATCTGTGATGACCTAAAAATATTTTCGTTTTGGTACATGCGTTACGTTTTCTTTATCGTTAAAGTAAAAGTTGAGATAGGAAAGCTAATCATTAGTTTTTGACTTTATCCCATATTTTACGTTTTCAGTTCACTTCTAAGATAACCTTCGCAAATCAAAAAAATCGTAGTTTACAAATAAAATGAAGATATCCTAAATGTTATTGAAACTGGAAGGTCTTCAAATAATCATCAAAAGAACTAGTCTGCTGCCGTACCAATCACAACTAAGTAAACATTAAAAGACTTTTATTGAATTGATCTACCATCCAAAAAAATATGGTGTTCGTTCATTGCACAATTGTATCCACAATCACAATGAAAATTATAAACATTTATCGACAAAACTCCGAATTATTTTCGTCCATGATGCGAAGAATTTGCTAGAGATTACAAGTGTAAAGTTATCAGTTATGAAATCTAGTTATGGAAGTTTTGCAAAGTCAATAATATTGGACGGACAAGTTAACCGTTTTCAATGACATATTAACATTACAAATTTTTTCGCAGCAGTCTTACACTTGTTTGCACTTAACAAATGTGGAGTTCTTCCCGCATTTCCAATATCGGGACTATCTCAGTTGAATTTGTTACGTTTCAATTGATAGTATTCACAGTTGAAAAGATTGGTACCATATTCTTTGAAAAATAAGATTCCGCTAGACGGTTCCATTCAAAAGCATGAGTTTGCATGTAAATCACAAGAAAATAAGCTACAACAGGTGTTTCTTTAAAACGCTCACAATCTCAAAAATATGTATTGAACGTTTAATCGTCAACAATTTTCTTGTCATGAGGTCCTTGGAGAAGCATTAGGTACCATTCTGTAGAGCTGGCTACAACTTTTACGGCATGGAACGTCACAGATTGCTCTTCAGTACTGTGGGATTACGGTAGGAACTTCCCTTATATGGCTTCACTGTGAAAAGCTGCCGTTTTGAATAATTTTAGTTTAAATGGACGCTGAGTCTGGTACTCAACATTGTACAAGATTGTAAGCTTTCTAAACGGTGTGACCACATTTTTTCAGGAACATCGAAAAAATGGCTGTGCTGCTGTTCACCTAGCATAAAGTTCCAAAGAAGCTTGTGATAGAATGCAAACTTCATATTTGGACTTAACAACTCAAATTAGCTTAGTGTGAGAGTTTCCAGGCCGCTTAGGTTTCTTTTTGAGGCAAAGAATGGTCTATGGCTTAATCTCAAAGTTCCTACCGTAATCCTACATATTGGAGAACGATTAACGATTCGGTCTAAGCCATAAATCTAAATTGATGAAGCCAGCTTTACGTGGCCCCTAAAGCTTCTCGAACTTCATTTCAAAAAGTTATTCGCAATAAAACGTTCTATACATCTTTTTGGGGCACCTTGTAATTGGAATCGAATTCGTTTCCATAGTTAACTTGATCAAATTAACCAATTAACTATACTGATCCAATTGAGAAGTCAATCAGTACTTCATCCCACTTTCTTCTTCGGATGAGACTTACTTTCAGGTTTTGGAAAGTACTCATGCCAAAATATTTTCCAGAAAAAGTTTCATCAGAACGGAGCTAATGTCATGTTAGGGCAATTCTTTGAATGTGCACAGGTAGGAATTCAAAGGACAACAAGGCCGCACTAACCGCGTTCGGTCGTTGTGCTAGATTTGAGAGTTTATCACCATGAACGGAATTTCTGAAAAAAAAACCGAAAAATAGAAAGTCAAGATTCTTAGAAATACAAAGAGAAATCTCAGTTAGGAATCAGTGCATAATCGGCATTGTATAATCGACTTATTACCTCTTGTGACAATTTTCAATTCAAAATTCAAATTAGTTTAATCGGAAAATTGGGTTTCATCAATCAAAATCTGATAGTCACAGGAATTTAGGAATCACAGAATTTCGTTGTAAGGGCTGCTGACGTCAATCCTCTTCTTTTAACTCTTGCAGCCGCTCCCGTCCCAAAAAAGTTTGGGACTCCACTGATGGGGGAATAAGAACACCACTAGCTCTATTACGGGAATCCAATGTCAAAATAAAATCGTTGAAACGTGTTATTAATAAAATAATGGCTAAAAGCAAGACCGCAGCCTTCGCTCCAGTGCATTGTATACACGGCAACCATTGCTCATTTAAGACATTATTATGGGACCTATCCTGACATTTTAGCTTCAATTGCTGCTTCTAAATAGGGACGAAATCTCGAGAAAAGCGAAATTGTACAAAAGCACCAGGAAAATTAGAGAATCTAGAGGTTTATGAGCTAACTAGATGTTTATTGTCTTGAAATTGCTCGACTCGCCTTGGCTATTACCTCCACTGGTTTTATCGCTCAATCGCAATTACGCAGAGCGAAGTTCGAAGAGATTGAGTGATTTTTAAAGGAAAATAGGAAATCCTTTTAGAGCGTTTTCGAAAAACGTTTTTGATAATGTCTGTTTTTCTCATTTCTTATCCTGTTACTGGTTGCAAAGGTATAAAAAGGAGGGGGCGGAAACTTTTGCTGTACTTGTTTCTTCACTGAATTTCGAAACAATGCACTGCGATTTAGAGGTTTCTTGAAAATGGTTTTTTTCACCAATGGCTACCTTATGGTCTATGGAGCCAATTTCTGTATCTGATAGCCATGGTTGTATCCGAGAACACGAGAAAAAGTGCGATTTGGGGTCTGATGACTTTTTAACTGATTTTTGAAGAACGAGCGAGTCCTATCGATTGCTAACTTTTGGGCTGGTACGGTAAAGGGAAAATTTATCTTCAAAGAATTTTTGTTAACGAAGAAAAAAATTTTGTTTGATTCATAGATTGATATAGCATATGCACACTTCTCTGATTTTTTAAAACAGAGGTAATGAATTTAATCAATAACTAAACAATTTTTTAATGAAATAAGCATTGCATGCTTGGTGAAACACAGTTAAGTTAGGAAAAATGAGGAGCGTAGGTACAAAACCTAAACTGTACCCAAATACATTTGAGGCTGTGCCTGAAGAGAACGGCTGCTGCATTCTTATAAACCAAAGAGTTGGACTATTCTGCGAACTTGATTGATGTGCTCGATCATCTCATAAATTGAAGTGGCAGAATTCCATAAAGAAGTTTTTTGAGAGCGCGGTTTTCTTAGAGACGGATCTGGTTTGCTTTTTTTTTTCTTCAAGGTTTTCAAAGTGTTGCTCATCAAATGCATAATTGATGAATTACTTTGTCAAACTCGAATACTGGTAAGCTGTTTTTGTGTATCTCAAAATTATGGAAATTGAACAAGTGTTGTATTGAGAAGACAGCAAAGGAAGGGGAGCTCAGGGATCTAAATAAGAAATATAATATTCCTGACTAAGGAAAGAGATCTTGATGGCTGAGTAACGTGGCTGCGAAGAGTCACAAAACCAATTTTGAAGAAGAAAAAAGCCCTTAGCGCCAACTAAACACAAAGTTCTCAGAACAGGGGCACCGCTGTTGGTTTTTATAGAGCGAATGATATCATTTGGCTTACATTCAGCGAATTCTAAAGGAAAAGAGGTCAGTTGATCGCATAAAGCTGGGCCAGCATTGTTGCCGACCAGAGTTGGCCGATTACACACCACTGTAATCAAACAGTGATGTGTGGTGGTGGACACTGAACGAATTCGCGGTGGGCGGCCGATTTGAAGAATGGGGCTAACGACGAAAAACGAGCCGATAGGCTAGATAAGGTTAGCCGAATAGCAAAATAAAGATGTGATGAGTCATGAGCATCATAACTTATGACAACGGGCTAAGAATCGTCACCAATTTCTGCGGGAAGTCCTCTTTGTCCCTAAACTTTGAACGTAAAAAAACCTTCAAAAAACGTTTCACCTTTTTTCTCATGATTTCAAACAATGCCCAGGTTTCATGATCAGAGAACGTATAGAATATTTACAAAAGTGTTTGCAATTGTAGAGAAGTCAGCCTAGTCCGTCATGGCTGGGTAAAAAAAGTCAATGAAGCGAACCCTATGATCTCAATAGCATGCGTGGCTGCAACAAGTTAGTCCAAATAAATGCATTCATGCATTTCTCGTTGAATTTTGGAGGATTTATTCATTGAAAGAAAGGTCCTTTCTCATTAAAAATGTTGTTGCTCGGGCTTAGTACATCAACTATAGCTCTGCAGAAAATATTATCACACAAATGCAAATTTGTAAAACTGGTGCTCTGGCCAATCAGAATCGACTTGCGGTTATTTACAACTGTAAAATGTACCAGTTTTTCATCGCTTATACAAAGCGATTTGAGCGTTTCACAGTCGGCTAAACGAAAGTTGGGAGTAAATTTCATATTTTTCTCTTTTATAATAGTACCCAACACCTAATATGTAGTGGTAATTTTTTGTGTAATAACGAGTCGCCTTTCAATAATGATAAACGAAGAAATATGAATGTTTTCAATGAGAATAATCAAGACTGCGCAGTACGAAATTATTCAAGTTAAACTGACTGTTTTCTAGTGAGAAAGTCATAGGATAACGTTTGTCTTCGCAAATATCGTAAAAACTTCCATCGTGTAAGTTTTGCGGTGTTTGCGAACTTTTTTCAATAAATAATTGTCGTGATAAACAAAACATCGATCACTGTTCACAAAACTTCTTGTCTCTTGGCTGCATTATTGTGACAGAAACGATTTTTGGTGAGTGCAGGTGTCATTCAGAAGACAAAACTAAGGAATAATAGAGTAATTTCTTACGATATTTTCGTAATTCTACGACACCATTTTCGCCACTATTCATTCTTGTCTGGGCGAGCGATTTCCTCAGTGCTCTATCAAAAACTAAAAAGCAAAATGCGAGTTCAGCTAAGCAGAAAAAAGTTTCCAGCAAGACACTGGATTTAACCGAGGATAGTGACGGACCGAGGGGAATAGTGAGACGGGCGAAAATTTAGAAAATCACTTACATGAATCGTGAAAATGTGCAAAGGACTTGTCTATACTTGTGTAATTAAAATAATTTGCTGAAATTTTTTGAGAATTCAAGTTAGTCATGCATTTTCGGAAGCGGTTACGAGCCCCATCGGCTTGCGCGTAACGCCATACACCTTTGAAAATTTTTTTTCTCTTTCCCTTACCCCAAATGCAAGAAAGCCTGAAATTGTCCCAAGGATTTACTTCATTTAGTACAGTTCACTACTTCTTTTCGATGAGATTATGACTGGGTTTTGAATCTTAGGAAATCTCAGAATTATGTATGATCACCTAGGCACTTGGAGAAAAAGACTTGTAATTGTTATCTATGTTGAATCTACTTAGTATTATTTGATGCTGAATTGAGATTGTATCTCTATATTTACAAGGAAAATCTTCAGATCTCAATGGTTGGAAAACATATTTGCAGTAAACAGCCATTTTTTTGCTGCGCGGAGTAAACAATAAGTGGATGCGCTGCAAAAGGTGGATAGTGCATATAAAAGTTACAACTTTTGCGGTAAATGTCATCCAATCAAAAACTTTTATCTTTTGAATGAATGCCACTTCTTTGCTTAGAATGCTAATCCTGCTACTATTATACTTGAGTGAACATCTACGCTTTGCGTTCAATTTTTTTTCTTCAGGAATAAATACCAGATTGGAACGAAAGTTCGTTTGCAGCGAATAGTAAACGTAAACCGTGAATTTTCTGATACCTCTTAGATTACCTAGTATGCTTTAAATAAAGATAAAAATAGAAGAATCATCGAAGCTTCGAACAATGCAGGAAAATCCAGAATAGTTAGTTAAAGAATCAAGAATATGATGGTTTTAGGTCTGCTGTTTTTGGCATTACGAAAATCATAACTTTTGATAGAAAAGCTCGTGCGAGGCAATTTTTGCACAGCCAAAAAGGGGAGATCTTGTATCCTGTGATATCTACCATCTTGAATTTTCTTGCATGGTTTCTAGATTTATGGACTTGTTTGAAATCATCGAAGTTTGGACAGACTGATTTTTTCAATCTCATCTCTGCAGTCAGCAAACAGGGACCGAAGAGGTGCCCTTGTATAGTCAAAGGTTTACTCTTTCAAAGAGTGTTCATGAGTAGCATTATTTTAAGGAAAGAAAGAAGTTACGGTTAGATTAGGTACCGCAATATAGAATATTATTTCCGACATTTCAAAAAATTCTGTTGGGCTGTCATAGTTCAGTGTCCTCCGCAAAGTTTTTACCTCAAGAAGAAGTGGAATCTTTTATGAAGAATTTGCTTGGAAGGAGCTGATGCACAAAGAGGTCATCTTCACAAACGCAAAAACGTTGAGCTGTGAAGCAATTATGTAGCAAAATTCTACATTCGGCTCCATAACTGAGGACGGTGAAAATAAAGCGTGAAAAACAACACAAATGCCTTGCCTGTAATACTAATCGCCCATATAAACATTTTTGATGCATTATCAACGCTTTGGTGCATTAGTAACATTTACGCGCTAATAATAGTAATGTTCTAACGTTCCCTTTGGCAAGCTGTTAATTTGTTCAAACTTTGTATTCTTAAGTGCATTAAGAAGCATCAGAGGCAATATTTTCCGCAACCCAGCGCACACTCGATATGTAATATCACAAAAGGGAGGAAAATGCTCAAAAAACAAAAGCACTTTTTTCTGGAACCTCGTTTTGAAAAATCACAGGTTTTGTTGTTATGGCTGGTTATTAGTTTATTGTATAGTCGCCATACAGTAGCATGTGCAAAAGGGCGTTAAAAAGGGAGTTCTACGAAAAGAAAATAGAAAAAAATAAATTTTTTCACTTTCTGAGGCTGTTGGTAGTACCAATTCCTCATTTCACATCCCACTTCAGTTGAATATTTGGAAGCTGACTTCTTGGAAGGATGATGGAGCTTGAACCTCGATCCATTGATGGAGTCCCATCATGGATCGAGGTTATTTCTCAGCCTCAATAGTTTCTGGTGGTCTTGTTTTTTCTAGCAACCTGCCGAATTCATTATGCAAGTGTACGTACCTACGTTCTGTGTCCGTATGCAAATTTGTAGTGTTAATGTTTTTTTGTGTTTATAGTCGGTATCGTTGCCAACCTTAAAGGTCAATAAACAAAACGAAAATGTAGTATCAAAATGGAAGAGCAGAAGGATTTTCGTAATCACTTTATCGTATATTGTCAACAGGCAATCATTTTTTGATCTATACACCATACCCAAACGCTACCTGTTATTGAACCCACTGGTTGATGTCCTCTGATCCATGACTACATTCGAGGAAGAAATGCAGTTTTTCTGGTAGCTAACCAAGGAATGACCCAAAGTCGAAGTCGGCTTTGCAAATGAAATATATACCAATCTGAAGAGCATCGAGTGCTAATTCCTAAAATGGCTTTGTTCTTTGCTAAACGCTGCAAGCGCTGAGTTATTAGTGTTTTTTGAGCGAAAAATGATAGCAAGATCAAGGCAGAATTAATGGTTATGGTCTTTCCAGCGCTCAAATAAAGAAGGGTTGAGTACAGTATTTTAGACAAAAAGTTTTTCAAGCATGAAGTGCTGTGATATCCAACGCTGGACCATTTGCGCAATCTTGGACAACTTGTTCCAGTTGCGCATTCAATTTTTCTAGCCGAAAACTTGTAACCTAGCTCGTAACTCTGCGTCTAAAAGCGCTTGGCGGATAACAAGGACAGTTTTGGAATACGCGTTTATTGCTCTTTAGGAAGGCATATACTTCAACCCAAAGCCGTTTTCGACTTTGGGTCCTTCATCCTCTTGTAAGAGCTCACGTGTATTCAATAGGTAATTTAAGCAAAGCTAAGAAGCCTCTGCCATTATTCTCTGCAGACACATGAGATTGAGGGGATATCTTCCAAAGTTCGTACTCAGTAATCTTCTGAACAACCATTCAAATCATCAGAAAACAGTACCTTTCCGTGTCAATGTGGCCTAATTCTTTACTATATGCAAAACAAAAACATCAAACTTGGCCTAATTCCTGTGCTCATTCTGTTCCGTTAACGAGTGCATTACTAACTTAAGACAAAGTCAAGGCCAGTTGAATTCCGACGACCTTGGCGCTAACGGCGGCGAAGGTTAGCCTTGCAATTTATGGGCCGGCAGTTTGAGCGGCTAATTTGATAAGGACAAAAAACGACAGAAAGATAGTTTTCCTTGCCACTGAAACTTTTTCAAAGGTTTCTGCTCAACAAATGCGTGGGGACTATGTCAGCGGTCAAAGCATAATCTCACAGAGGGGCCTTCGCTATCTCAGTTTTGATAAGTTTTCAAACTTTGAAATTAGTTGTTTTAGGTTGGCTAATAAATAAGTTCGGTTTGACCTACACCTTCGAAATTATATAACAATTCGAGCAGCATCTATTAGGTTGGCTAATAAATAATTTTGGTTGGTTTTGCAGCTCCAACAGATGCTGTAGACAAACTTTTGTATCTAGTACCTCTGGAAAGAGCACTTCAATGAGAACTGAAAAAAATCTGTTCGAGTAGAATTCATTTTGCAATGAAAGAAATCCGCAGTGAAGTGAGAAAATCCCAATTTCTCATTGTGCGCAAATATGAGAAAATTTGGTCTTTTCGGTCAAAGAATTTTGAAATGGCGGATCACAACTTATTCATAGTCGTTAAACAGGGATTACTTATCTGCATCCAAATACCAAATTCATATTGTCCATATCAGTTAGAGTCAGTTTTGAAAACGAAGCGAAAGTTGCAGAATTGAGCTTTTTGAACTTCAGCCATGGGGCATAACTGTCTCCTGCTGATAATTCTATATTCTCAATAGTTAATATATCGTAGAAAAGCTTTGAACTACTTACTTACAAAATCATGGATAACTAGGAAAGTTTTTAAATTTTCATGTCAAACGAAATTATTTTTCAGCCAACCTAATATTTGAACAGCTTTTTTTTGTGAGGAGGTCGCTTAAACACTTTACTATCACATATCAGATGCTTAGTAATTTTTGTCTTTAAAAAATGACATTTATGTCCTTATAACCTTCTAAAAATTCGCGTTTTTGGATTTTTAAGCTCCATTCTCAGCCTGTAGTGAGTGCACAGACGAGTAATTTGGTGGTTGATACATACACAAACCTTGGCTACATGGCGAACTACAATGGAGATTGTGGTCTGCTGTTTGTGAATTTCTCCAAAATTGGGATTCCACGCATTTCCGCGAGGAAATCAGTTCTTGAGCCATCCAGATTGCTTGGATTTAACCATCTAAGGTTTTTCAAGTTGATGGAAATTTCAAAATTTGTTGTTCGGATGCCGACTGTGCCATTTCCACTCAACTTCGATTCGTACTTAGGAGCACGATTTTTTTTTTGAAAATTTGATGTAAATTTGATAAAATCTGACTGTTGCACTTTCTTGCACAATTTCCTTGTCAAAATAATGATAGTCGCTCAGAAACAGTTGACCATCCGATTCTCCTTGATTTGCTCCTTTCAAAGGTGCTAAACATTCTTATATAAATCAATTTATAAAAACTCTATAAACCGCTGAAAACGACCGAACTTGTTTTTTTAGCCAGTCTAATAGTTTGCAAAGCAATTTTTTACTTATGATTAATCAACTTAGCTTTTCAAATTGCATGAAAAAAATGAATTTTTTCTATAAAAATACGCAATAAGTATTTCTCGAATTTTATGAAAAAATGATAGCTTTTGATAGAGCCCATCGTCAGTACTTTAGTATAGAATAAACGTGAGAAGTCTACAAGAGGCGTCTGCCCTTTCATTTCTCCTCCCCCCCCTCTTCCCCCCCCCCTCCACCCAAATCTTCTGCCGCTCCTCCCGCCGAAAAATTACGGTGTGCGTCATGTTATGAAGTGCGCATTCTGGCCAATATCCAACTTGACAAGAATAGAGCATGAACCACATTGAACCTACAGTGGAGGGTAAAAAAATTTAGCTTATAATCTAAACCCGGTTGTTATCAAACTAATTTTCGTCAATCTGCTGGCACATTTCTGAAAATAATAATCTTGCTTTGGCTAAAACTTTTTTTAACGTCAGATAAAACGGGTGTATGTCAAGAGGGGCGATTTTCATTACCAGCTGGACAACAATTAGCCATAATAAGTGTTTTACAGCTTTCTAAAAATACATGAAATTTTGAAAAAGATGTGTGAGATAGTTGCATGGGTTGTTTGATCTTGATATTCTAGAAGAAATTCAAAACAGCAATTCCGAAGGTCAAAAACCCTTGAAAATGCATTAAACAAATTCGTAAATATGATTCACCATATAGGGACTTATCTACAAATCGAAACCAAAGGCTCCTCAAGATACACGTGATAAATGTGGACAGGTGCAGACACTAATGAAATGTCCGCAGATGGTGCTGAACACAATGATTATGTCGCATCGATGTTTTTTGAGAAAAAAAACCTCTCTCTTCTTTGTGTCAGACACCTATGTCCAGTAGATTACAAAGATGCTTGCTCGCCAAACCTCAGAGTATGACGTTAATCAGCATTTCCCCACTTCTAGCAGCCTAAGGAGATTTTTTCTGCTGTCTCAACAAGGATATAAAGAAGGTTTCATGCCAAACATAGTGAATCCACCTTACAAAATTTGAGAAAAATTTTGTAGTTGAAGAAGACAAAGAATCGCTCCTAATACCTGGCGATAGTTGTCGCTTTCGTTTCGTGTGTCCCGCGTAAATTCCAATTCTGAACTGGATCAATGGCTCGGCGGAATGCCAGTAATAGGGCATTTGAGTCAGATTTTCAGGAGTTGGCGCATGGGGACTGGAGAGTGAGTCTGGGCTACGGTGTACTTGGGGGGTTTATCCAATGCCAATGAAATCTAATAAGAGCCAGCTTTCCGAGCTAGTGCTTTTGAGGGTATTTCTCGAAGTTGAAAGATGTGATAGAAGTCAATGTTCACTTAAACTGCGATCATCAAAGCTCCTGCAGAAAATCAATTTTTCCTTTGCCGTGCTTATATTTTTTTGGGAGAAGGCTACTCCTGAAGTGCATGTAAAAGCGGTATATAATTCTTGTAAAATTTTTAGACGCTTTTTTTGTAATGGGCAGTGAATATTTATGTAATAAATAAATAAGTCACATCAATCGATGCTTATCCCCTTCGCCTAGCTGCACGGCGAAGGTTTCTCAGGTGGCGGCGACGGTGTGCAGCGCGTCTGCGTGCGGCACGGCGGCGGTTGCGACGCAGACGGCGGAAGAAGCGCTGAAACATGGTTTTTTTTACTTTAACAAAATAGCAAAATAAATTTTGGCTGTGTCTTACTCTTCGGGCAGCAACGGCACGTCTTCGATGAGCACGGCGGCGACGTCCACCACGTCGTCGAACAGCGCGCTTCACTCGCGGAGCGGCGGCCTTCAAAAGAATTGTTAAAATTTTTCGAAAAACAAAAATATTTCATAGTTAAATCCTGGAAAAAGAGTGCAAGAAAATATAAAGTTTCAACTTACATCTACTTCATCGCTATCGTCATCACTATTGTTGCTAACTTCAACTTCGGTCTTCAAAATGCTGTGAATCTAAAATTGATTCCGCACATTTACTACAGCAGTTTCTTGGAGGGACCTACAATAGCGCGATCCGTCTCGACAGTGATTGCATCGAGAATACCCTCCTCTTCTAAACGAAGTGCGCGTAATTTTGCCAGTACTGCCTTGCCGGTCTCGCTAAGTTCTGTCTTGAAAAAAAAGAGTTTAAAGATATTTAAGGACAGCAGAGTAAAAAAACTGAGGACCCATCCGACCCTCAAAAGGTTAAAAGTACCTTGCTCACTTCGGGCTCTTTTTCAGCAAAGGCAACTGCTGCTATGGCTATGAGGCCAAGCGTCCAAAAAAGAGATTTCATCTGTAAACGGTAAAATTCAGCAAAAATGGTCTAGCAAATACAAGGAATCAAAATGTTTTTGAGGTAGTAAAGAACCAAACAAGCAAAGTCCTTCTAAGAAAATGTGTGCGAAATCGTACGAATTAGAGGTTTCAAAAACGTTTAAATCAAATTCTGCAATCTTTTGAAGAAATTTTACTCCATAAAAGCAGAGGATAATCAAAGAGCTTTAAGAAGATGTGAAGTTGCTGCTGAGGTGTATATGCCACGCGCTACTTATATATCCCAACTTATGATCCATGCAAAACCCGACAAAGAGGTTCTTTACGGCATACGTCGCAAAAAAAATCGGACCCCTTAGCACAATGCGATCGCTATCCGAACGCTGGCATCAAGTTCCATGACGTTGAGTTCCTTGATGGATTACTCTTGGCAGATCAAATTGCGCGGATAAGCTTCAGGAAAAGTGACATGGTGAGCCAAATTCTTGGCGCGCAGATTATGAGCTGAGCTACAAATGTGCCAAAACTTTATTTTTGTTAGCAATCAAAATAACGCTCTTATGAGAGCAACAAAAATGAAGCCTTGCATGACCTGGAAGAATTACTAAATGATTCGCTGAGCTCAGAGAAATGAAGATAAATTTTTGATGCCATATATGCATACCCTCGATACATAGAGCCACATACTCTGGTAACCTTCACTTTGAGGGCTATGAGGGGACACAACCTTCACCTGGTAAAAAAAACAGAAGTTATCCGGGGCGAAGCCCCGGATGTTATGATCCTGACTTCGGAAGAATGTGAATGAACCAAATATAGGAAAGAATGTTTGAAGAATGTCTCAACGAAACCGAGAAATTGCTTTTTTTAAAGCCTTTTTTACGCTGAAAAGAGAATTTCTGTGAAAATTTCCTCAGAATTGAGGACAACGTTCCTCATTTAGCCTCCCACTTGACCAAAAATGAGTTTCAAAAGTTTGGAAAGCTGTTGGAGTTGAATTAAAATGAGAAACTGCGCTTAATTGTGCACAGAGAGTCGCGCACGAAAATGCTGGTCTATCTCGTTAGTAAGTCACTTTTAAAGCTTGGGACGTTGTCAGCTCTCCTCGTCGTGTCATGACGGTCAGAATGATATATAATGTTACAGGGTTTCGTTGAGACCCCGCGGAGATCTACGACCAGAGCCAAATGCCCCGTCGGCTCTGGTCTGTCTCCGCTGCTCGTCTGCGTCTCCGCGCGCTGCGCGCTACCTCGCTACCCCAAACGCGGGGCGCGGGGCATTTGGCTCTGGTACCCTTTTCTTCGCTGTTTCGCACCCAATTTTGGCAAGCTTTATATCATTTTGAAGCTCTTGATCTATATTTTTACGCTGACAACGTCCCAAAATCACATTCCTTGATTTGGGCGAGAAATCCGGCAAAAACCTTGTTTTCGAAAATCTCTTGTTTTTCTTCTAGTTTACCTCTGTTTACCCGGTTTTTTTGTGCATTCTATAGATCTTGCTTCTGTTCATAATGCAGACAACCACCCAGCCTTTACCTCTTCGATTATTGTGGATTTTTTTGCGAAAAATCGTAAAAAGTGCGTTTTTCTTTAACTTGTTCTGTTTCATTGCCTTCGCATCGATTTTTTTCCAGCTTGGGCGATTGTTGCTCAGAACAATAAGCGCAACAATCCAGACAACGTCCCAGGAAACAGGAACGTCAATGCGGGGGTAAAAATTTAAAGGACGCATCAAAAATCAAAACCCCTTGTTGCGAATTGCTGGTCCTGAAGCGAAAACTTGCACTTTGAAAAGCCGCCAAATGAAAGATTTCAAGCCTCACTGCAGCGTTTTTATCCTATTTTCAGCAGTTTCTTTTGCTTTTTGTATCTGTTTTGTGTCATTTTCTCTTCTCTGATCATCTTTAAACAACCTTCACTATTTATGACGTCAGATGTTCAAACAACCTTCACTTTTGATGCCCTGTCTCTAGACTATCGAAGGTATGCATATATGGAAACTTGCACGCTTTGCATAAGATACAGATATGATCTAAGGTTATCCGCACTTTTACATTGCTTGTTTGTGTTTTTTCAATGTTTTGTTTTTGTCCTACAGTTAATTTGAGCAGGACTTATTCAGCAAATTTTATGCTTTCATACCACTTCTTTTGTGTAATATTAGGCTGTCTCGAAAGTTTTGTCGGTTTTTTCAAACCGCTATAAAACCATGCACAATAAAGACCTGAATGAGTTTCAACATGCATTCAATGCAGCTTTTTCTTCTCTTTCTTGCGGATACATTTTCAAACCACGATCTTGTATGCTTTTTGTAATAATTGCCAAAATTCTCCACCCGTCATTTCTATCTGCTCAAAGTTCGGCTAGTTTTCAAAATTTTCGCTCTAAAGTTTCGGGAGGATTAAGTGTGGCCCATATAAAAGCAATTCTTTGACTATACGGTAATTTTTAGATTCTCCTAACCTGCCTTTTTAGCTTCAAAAAAATTATTTCTTCGGAGGTCTCGATTTTTGGCTAAGTCATGAAACACGCAACTGCGGCGAAAACATGGAAAATTTTGAAATTTCTGCGAATTGAAACTTGATTCTTATTAAACATTATTTATGCAATGTATGAGTGATTGTTTGATTTGCTTTCAAAAATCAGCTTTTTGGAATTTTAGGGAATTTTACGTGGTAGACGTAATCAAAAAGCCGCGGTTTTTCTCAAATGAATATTTTTTCAAGGGTTTGATGAACTTAGCCCATGTAATCTAAAACAAGCACAATATAGCTAAAGATCTGCTCTACATAACAGTTATTAGCACACTTTAAAAATAGCGAGAGAAGAATTTTATTTCAACCTAATATTTTGAGTTCAGATGGTAATTAGCCTCATAGACTCCTTCAGCTCAGAAGTATGCAAAGATGACAAGGCTATTTATCTGACTGGAGTGTAAATAAAGCGTCTAGCTATATGAAAAGAGAACCATTCTGAACGTAATTCAAACAACTGTTGCAATAATTGCTATTGCTACGAGGTGGATTTCTAAAGGCCGGTACTAACTTTTTGCAACAGTTTTGTGCATTCGTCCTCTGTTAAAGACAATGTCCCGGTAGATTTTGCATTTCTATCTTTTACATGCTCTAGGCCTTTTCGACACGTACTCGGGTATGTACTTGGAACCGGGTGAAAAGACAATTTTGGGGTGTTTACTCAATTTCCAAAAAGCAGCTCGGACGAGAGTTTAACGGAAAGTTGTGAGGACCTGGCACGAAGACCCTGCTGCCTGCAATTTTTGCTCTGGATAGCACGCACAATGCGGGAGCGATTGCGATGTCTCAAACCTAACCCGTAAGCGAAGCCATCCAAGCCGATGGGGCTCCGCAAAACAGGGTAAATGTTCTGAATCCTTCGAGTGAACCGGTTGGGCTGAACCTTTTTAATTATAATTTCACCCTGAGAAGGACTCAGCCAATTTTTACGGGAACTACCGGGCCCTTTTATCAATCTATTTATCTGCTTACGTACAATTTAGAAAATAAAACCTACCAACCTATCATGTCCCAACCGAGCATTTTCCCATGTTCATGTAAGCAGTGGCGGTTGGTAGCTTGCGGTGGCTCTATGTGAGTCCTGTGGTAGGCCACTCTATTCCTATAAGGGTGCTGTTGGCAGGTTGTATGCGGTGCACGAGAGGATGGAAACAGTGAGGTACCTGGAAGGCGACGTGAAGCACTAGTCGGGAAGGTTTAAAAATGTCTTGCTGAGCGAGTGTACTTGGGCCTGGTTACCCATTCTGTAAAGAACCGGGGATGCCAGCTAATGTCTCATACTTTCATGAGGCGATTTCTTAATCTGATATTTCGAACTCCATGTACAGGGCGTCCCAAAAGTATGTATACACTGTTTGATTATTAATATCTCTTTTCCTTAGAAGGCTTTTGCCTGCCTTCAGGTACCATTTTGTAGTGCAGGCTTAAGCTTAGATCTAGATATAGAGCAAATCAATTGTTTTCGTTCACTACTGTAGGATTACGGTAGGGAGTTCAAAAAATTTTGAGCCATTAGGGTCCTATTCCGCTTTGAAAGGCAAACCAAACAATCTGAAAACTCCTACACTAGGCTAATTGAAGTCGCTAAAACCGAATATGAACTTTGCATTTGACCGCGATGCTTGCTTTACGACTTATACCCAATAAACCGTAATAGCTGTTTTTACGATGCTCCCTAAAATTGCAATCACACCTTTGAAAAGGTTTAAAAACTTCTAGAAGGTTGAGTAATGAATTTAACACATGTAGTAATCCTGGTACACCACTTTTCAGATTTTTTGGAAACTTTTTTGAAACTCGACTAGTCCACTGTGACGCTGTAAGCCAAAATTTCCTATCATAATCCTACTGTATCGAAAAGTTATTTGTGGTTCGTTGCATACTGTAAATCTAAGTTGAAGCTCTACAAAATGGCACCTTAAGGTAGGTAAAAGACTCCTTGGGAAGAGAGATATTAACGATCAAACAGTATATACATACTTTTGGGACACCCTGTATATAGCATAAGCATATGAGCCTTAGATACTCGTGCAAACTGTCTTCCCTCACTGCTAGTACACGCCTGGTTCAGACTATCTTAAGAACGTGAATTCTCGAGAAACAGTCATAAAGACTGAAAGCAATCCAAAAAATCAAAGAACACTTTCCATTTTCACTTCCGAGATCTACTTTTCGATAAACTTGACGCTTTCCGAGCAGGTGTTTGTAGTGCCGCACGTGCTATGACAAATATGCATTCGGCTAAACTTCTCTTTCTGAGAGTTCCTGTTTTACGAATGCCGAGTTGTATCCGCTAAAACATCCTGTAAATGGCACAGAGATGTGCAGGAGAGCTTGTTCTCCACCCGCCTGTATACAAAACCTTCATGGCTAGTCTATCTTTTGTCACAACACTTATAAACGCATTTTCTATATACTGCATTATTACAAAATCGACGAAACAAATGGGCTCGTATAAGTGGTGGCTGTTAACATATCAGCTAGCATCGTACACATTTGATTTTGTTTATACTATACTCATAATGCCCGTCGTATTTTTCCCTATGCCAGTGGGCTATCCTGATTCGTCTCTGAGTATTTGGATATCGCTCAGTGCAGATGTCGCTCTTTTTATATTTTTAACTTCTTTTTTCTCTCTCATCATTACCATAGTCGACTTATTCGTTTACCGCTGTCATGTTATTATACCCCAAGGTCATTTTCTAAAAATAGAACAAAGAGGTAGAACGAAGGTTCTTGCGTTTTCTTGATAAAAATAAATGTATTCACAGAGCAGACATACATCTACGTTGCTCTTTACGTGATTCCAATCGTGTCCGTATCTTTGGCTCTTATAGGAGTTTCACCCAACCAGGACGAAGCTAGAATTTTCACTCTTAGGGTAAGTGTTGCTTCTGAGGTCCATTTCTGTGAAGTGTTAGTATTCTTTTCTTATAATTAGAAGTATGCCTGCGCTTATACGGTAATAGATGCTCCACGACTTCACATTTATACAATACCCAGCATTGATCGGATTAGGGCAGTAGCTATATCGTTTGGCTTTTTCGAAGCAATTGTTATTATCATATCTGCATCACTATCCTTACATTTCCTTAACAGAACGACAGCCATGTCACGAAAGACAAAGCTAATGCAACGACGATTTTTCATATTTCTCTGCATTCAGGTAAGGAAAATTAGGCCTTCATAGTTCAAAACAGTGTTACGTAACAATAAAACTTGCTGTTTGTCTTCGTTGAGTAATCCAATTATACCCCTACATTACCTCTCGAAAAAACCTTCAGCATAACAGGTCAGTAACGAGTATGGTATAATTGATTTGTCAAAACCTAATGCAAGTACAAAATTGCATTAGGTTTTGACAAATCAATTATACCATACTGCATTCTGGTGTGTACGCATCTGAGCATGTGGGAAAAGTCTAGATCAATATGACAAAGTGCCATTTTTTTATCCACATCGTTATTATTGTTCATCAAACGCAATTTTCGTACAGCTTGTGCAGATGTGCGTTGTTTATTACAAACTCCAGCATATATAGGGCTCAGCATTGAAGCTTTGCAAAGGTGAAGTTCGGCCAGAATTCTGTTTTCATCTCTTATCAGTTGATGCCATTCTGCAAGGCTTCCTTTCCACTAGCCAGAATTGTGCGGCGTCCTGTTTGATTAGCAATCCCGAATCAAAATTTATGTTGAAGATCAATGTTCGAGAACTTTAGCAATTTGGTAATGCAGAGGATAGTAATCTCGGGTTGTTGAGTGGATATTCAAAGCAAAATCAGTGCACTGGGCCCTCCTTAAGGCCCGTATGCATGTATATCCCTGCGGGGAAGGAAAGCAGATCTGATTGTGAGCGGAAACGCTTCATGTCTCGCTAATCCAGCTGTCTGATTAGTCTTTCTTTATTTATCTCATGTAGGTTCACATACCCTAATATTTGGGTATAATGTGTGAGAACATTGCCATACGAACTGAGTATTTCACCGTTTCGTGTGTTTTCTTAGGGAATCCACACAGAATCATCTCACTTTTTCAATGTCGTATATCATTTTATATACTTGAGGCAAATGCTGTGAAATTGTACCGAAAATGTACTATGGCACTCAGCAGTATATCCTCAGCTGTATGCGTAACCTTTTCTGAAGAGATTCTCCATTTTTTCAAGCTTTAAAATAGAAGTTTTAGCGGAACGCAAAGGACAATAGCTATGTGTTGATTTCCAAACAAATAACCAACTTTTCTTTTCAGATTTCGATTCCATTCATCACTTTTTTGTTACCTCTTCCCTTTCTACTCTTATTTGGAACCCATCTCAGTCAAGGTGAGATAAGTGTCATCAACCGACCAACAATTTCATTAAAAATCAATCTCAGTTCAATTTCTAAGTATGTCTATCGTAAGAAGTCACTCCTGCTGCGCAGTTTGTAAACCTTTGATGTGGCGTTTGATCTCCTACTCTAAGAGGGCATATAACGCATTGCGCAAATCTTACGAACTTTTTGAAACTTTGAGCAAGGCCGCGTAAGCAACTCTTTCAGCTCAAGGAAACCTTTTTATGAGCTGTGTGGGACTACACGGGATTGCGTCTTCGCTGTCATTGATATTTTGTAATGACAATTACCGCAACTATATCGTTGCAAAGGTGAACGCTGGTACGTTATCTGATGCGACTGCATCTTTCCCAACCAAAGAAGCTTATTTAGCATTTATACGTCGACAACGTCAACATCCTATCCATGTGCTAGAGCCTAGTTTCACCAGATCAACTAGGAGCGGCACAATAAAAGATGCCGATTGTTCAAATAAATAGAGCCACTTTTTTCAGAACTTCTACATCTGAATATTCGCCGCAGCAAAGCTGCGGTAAATTCTTGGTAAGGCAAGAATAAATCATATTCAACCCTGTTGCTTGAAGAAAAATTAGGACGATGTTACAAAATTCGAGCACGCTTCGAAAAGTTTCGAAATAAAAGAAATTTCGAATTTGAGATAGAATGTGGTGCTGCTGCACCAGAACTTATTAACATGTTACTTGCAACACGGGTTGAGCAACACTCCTCTTCGCACACAGTTCGATCAAACCTTGAACAACAGACAAAATTGATGATAAGAACATTCCATGACTGGAACCTTATAAGTTTTACAGAAAACACTCGAAAATAGGGGAGGGTATAATTTGAGTGGTTTGGTAAAATAAATCATCGCTTAGAAAAAGTTTTTCTCTCTGCTTTTTTCAAAATATGAGCTTTTGCTTGTGGCTCAGCCCTTCACATCTGCTTTCTCTCTTACCATTAGACCAGTATGCACTAACATTCCTGCGGCAAGGGGAGCGGCGTCCCCGTTATGAAGGGGATGGGCGCGAATGCCATTGCGGCTTCTTCATCAGTGGGAGCCGCTCCCTCGTTGCAGAGATGTTAGTGCATATGTGCCTTAAAGGTAGTAGAATAGGCTTCCGTACAATTCGTTTCATGATGTATGGCGCAATATGGGAGATCTTCGAAGCGCAGCAAGGTTGGTGAAGGAACACTCCTAGAATCGAAGCGTCGTATTTAGATTATTATTTTTAGCAAAGGGAATATGTTTTGTACAGCGAGCCTGCTGCACAACATTGATTAAGATTTGAATAGAAGAATGAGCAGGAAATTTTCGCAAGCATTGTTGCTATCAGTGCGCAACTCAAATTTATTGCCATTTCATTGCCTGTGTGCTGCATACGAGACAATTTTTTAACTCTATAAAACTTTGTCTGAGCAAGCCATTCGATTAAAGCTTGTCATATGCTACTATTGCTTCAGCAGCTATTTGGTACCAGAGGAGAAGGTGTACTCATATAAAGAGCAGCGTTGCGGGAGGGGGGGGGGGGGGAGGGAGGAGAACTGAAACTAAATACCCTAATTTCACGCGTACAAGGCGCGGGATGGTCCTAGCTTCCATCGACCAGCCCGAACACGGCAAAGGACTTCGCAGCCAAAGGAACTCCATACCGTGCTGCGTTTTGCCTGACGAATCGTGCGGCATAAGGATCGCTTCTTAAAACACGTTGGGGCGGCTGAGCAGCTCGATGAAAGCTAGGACCACCCTGCGCCTTGTACGCGTGAAATTAGGGTACTTTGTTTTTGTTGGATAGGTGCAAAAATAATGTTAGTTTGTGCTTCCGAGGCATGTGAATATATAACAACACGAATAGAACATCTTTTGAGAGAATGAAGTAAAGAAAATGGCGACCAAAGATCTGTCTAGATTGTTGATCTACGTGACACTTGAAACCGAATCTTGTAAGTGTGTGATCAGGCCAAAAATAAGATCTTTACGTTGAAAAATATCCGAGCTACCCAGGTGGCCATCACTTAGAAGGTACATGGTAGATCTCACGGATAACAATCACTACATTCTGTTGAGAATCTGCACAGAATCTAGCATTCCCTTTTTCAAGGCCGTTTCACCCGAGCAGTTCCAGTAAGATGTGAGGAAGTTAGCATGCTGACGGACTTGCACAAGTCGAAATTATATCTTGAACAAAAGTAAGGGGTAAAAACTGAAGATAACCAGTGGAATCTTTACTGGTAGTAGATAATAGCAAATGGTCTAATTTTCAGAATCTACTTCAGAGAAACGTACAGCACTTGGTAGTTCCCTCAACACCTTGCTTAATCAACTTGCCACTTGCCACGCAGGTGTTTGGAATGCCATACCTAATTCAGCGACAACTCTCGTTCGCTCAACATCCCAGTGCTCTTCTATGAGAGCTATTCGTAAATGGCAGTGTGCAGGAGAACTTCTTCTGCACCCTTCTCATTACAGAACATTTATGGCATGTGTATCTTGCGTCACGACATTTATAAATGCATTTTCCTTGTACTGCATTCTCACAAAATCTACAAAGCAAATGGGTGCTTACAAGTGGTGGTTACTGACGTATCAGCTAGTTTCGTACGCATTTGATTTTGTGTATACCATCCTCATAATACCCGTTATCTTCTTTCCCATGCCCATGGGCTACCCCGATTCGTCTCCAAGTGTTTGGATATCGCTCACTACAAACACCGCTCTTTTCATCTTCTTATTAATTTTTTTCTCTTTGATTATCGTTATTGTTGACTTGTTTGTTTACCGCTGCCATGTGATTACACCGGCAGGGCATTTTCTCAAAGTGGAACAAAGAGGTAAACACATGTGTCTCGGTTGGCTTTTTTCAGATTGGAAGGAAACTATTTTTAGGACAAATACTCATTTACGTTGCCCTTTATGTGGTCCCTATTGTATCAGTCTTCTTGGCTCTCTTAGAAATCTCACCAAATCAAGACGAAGCTAGGGCCTTTACTTTAGAAGTGAGGTTGCAGCCGAATTTCGTTGTTTTACTGTATTTGTCTAGAATTATGACTGCGCTTATACCGTGATAGACGCTCCACGACTTCACATTTATACTTTACCCAGCATCGACCGCATTAGAACAACGATAATATCGTTCAGCTGTTTTGTAGGAGTCACTATTTTCTTATGTGCATCGCAGTCCCTTTATTTTCTGAACAAAACAACAGCTATGTCACGAAAGACGAAGCTTATGCAGCGACGATTTTTTATCTTTCTCTGCATTCAGGTAGGAATAAGCATGCTTTTGGATGTTCTCAGAGATTGCTTTAAAGAAATTCCGTTCTTCAAGTGCGGTGTTCTTTGACTGTTGAACAGATCAAACATGTGCTTTGCATACGAATAATGACCGTTTGAACGAACCAAGTCGTACTACAAAATTCATGTTATTGTTACCTCGAACTGTTCGAAGTACCGCTCTCCAGATGCGGTAATTGTAGGTAGCACTTGGCTGGCAGCGGTATCTTGGGAACCCTGCACACCTAAAACCGGATCAAGCTGGGCATTTTTTGAAGAAGATTGTGATTAGGACATCGTTTTTTTTCTCATCCAATGACTCGCAGTGGAGCAGGGAAAGTGGAGGGAAGTGGAGCTAATGGGGAAGGACAGTGAAGGGGAAAGGGGACGGGAGGCGAAGGTGCCCTCAAGGCTTTGACCGTGGAGTAAAAATTCCTTATCCCGACGAAGTCCGGCGCATCTCTGCAAGGAGTACCAAAAATGAAATTTCTTATGGAGTACATGGTTATTAAGTATTCAACTTTATACGATTAAATTAGGGGTCTAGATACAAAAACAAATCAGGAAGTGGGCTTTGCAAAGGTCAAAGATTTCGTAAAATTGAGCTGTGTCCGAGGGACTTTCGGTTTCAGGCCATGCCGAAATTTTTGACTCACATTACACCTTTTTGTATGTTGACGAAGAAGCATGCAATCCTTATCATTTAAGGCAGCGTCAGGCAGATCTGCTCTATGGGGATTTTACGTGGAAAGTACTTTTGGGGCCCCAACTAAAGCACTGCCCAAGCGGCAGCACAGGTAGTGCTCTAACGGCTGAGATATTTCCCGTAAAACAGGACTCCGCGATCGTATTTACATGGATTCATGGCAATTTCGCGCCAGAACCCACGCTTTGCGCCGTGAATTCATGCGAAATACGGTCGCGGTGTCCAGTTTTGACGGGAACATCTCAGCCGTTAGAGCACTACCTGAGCTGCCGGTTGGGCACTGGCATAATTAAGGGCCCCAAAATTACTGTTCACGTGAGATCCCCATGTGTTCAGACTTGCCTGGACGCTGCCTTCAATGCAGCGAAGCTGTACGATCATGATATGACTTTGATTCTACAATTAGGATGCTTCGAGAATGGCTTAACAAATATGAGTTCAAGTTTTTGTGAAAAACTATAAATTCTAATTTAGATTTCCATTCCATTTCTCACCTTTTTGTTGCCTCTTCCGTTCATGTTCTTATTTGGAACTGAGCTCAGTCAAGGTAAGGTACATCGATACTAGATTATTTTCTGTATCAAAGGCAAGGGACGTACCATACGCAGGAAAGGCGTAGCAACAATAAAATGGATCTCAATTCGTTACAAAGTCAAAATCTTGTTTGATCTTAACAGAAAAAGAAACGCAAAAGTCCTGATTTGCCGACTTTAGCCTGAGAACACTCGCAAGATAATCTCCATGTTCCGTTTTCTTTAAACACCTAAGCATTGCTTATAATCTTCAACTATGATAGACTTGAAGAGTTAGAGAAGACATCTGATGGTCTTGTATTACGGATGATGCGTTGAGTCGTTTTCAGGCCTCTGAGGACGACGTTAAACGTTAAGCCAGCGCGATGCCACCATAACAAACCTGTACGGCACAATAGAGTTGAAGATTACTCGCAAGATGCATGTCTTGCATGTAATTTTGTCATTCGAAACATATAGTCAACTCAGTCTGAACCATAGAGCTGTGACATTGAGGTGTTCTTGAAACGAAAGTTTCTTTGCTTTATTCAAGTCTTACATAGGCTAATTCTTGCTGCTTGGCTTGCAAGTCTTTGAAGTGAATTCCAAACACCTCAAATCTGAGAATGCATGACACTCGATAGTGCACATTTAAAGGATTTTTTGATAAGATTTTGGTGGAATCGAAATTCATCGAGAGACGTCTGTGTAAGCAACTTTTCCAGCCCAAGGAAACTTTTTCATGGGCTGTGTAGCACTGCATGGGCTTGTGTCCTCAATTTCGTTGATATTTTGTAATGACAATTATCGCCATTACGTCGTTTCAATGGTGAGCTCTGGTAAGCTAGATCGTGACTACATTTTTATTCTATTCTCTAAACTGTTGTAGCTTTCACACGAAAACAATTTCAACATCTAATTTATGTGCTGGAGCTCGGTTCCACAAGGTCAACCAAAAGCCAGTCAACGAGAAATACACCCGTCTCCACTTAGACAATTTGACATGTCATTTACGAATTTTTGTGTACTCCTTGATGTATGATGAAAAGCTATTAGTGTAACTTTTCCAAAATAATTGTGTTCAACTCAAGGTTTCAGAAAGCTTCCAATTTTTTTCGTACCTTTCGCAAATGGAGGACAAGTAAATATGACAATAACCATAAAACCCTTTAAGATTTGTTATATAAAGTGAAATAACATTGAAGAAGGTTGGGTTGAAACTTGAGTCAAATCATACTCAAGAAAAATTCTGTAAATGAAGGTAAAATGACATGAGAATATGGCAAATAGCAAAATCGGAAGTATGCGTCATTTTTTAACAAGGAGGTGGCTTTTTGGTACACTTCTCCTAGCATTAAACTGATGGTACAAGACAGTGATGTACTCAGGATTTCCGTTTGCGAAGAGGAGTGGGGGAAAGGAGGCGCGACAAAAATTTCTTCGAAAGAAGGTGCATGGCGTCAGATACGCACTTCGATTTCCTTGGGGTACTTCCCAAAATTTTTGTAGCACGGCTTATTCGCTGCTATTGAGCCTTTCAGGGCTCCTTCTTAGGCTGCGTTCATACTGATTCCCATGTTCTGGAACTGTTCCCGCACAGTTCTCGCACTGTGCTGAAACTGTGCGGGAACTGTGCGGGAACTGTGCGGGAACAGTTCCAGAACATGGGAATCAGTATGAACGCAGCCTTACTACGCCACAGCCTGCCGCAGTTTACAACGTGCGCTGCTGCAGTCGCAGCAAAAATAATTTCATGCCACCAGCTTCAAGGTTTATCAACGTTTCTCTGAACCTGGTGTGCACGTTCGTATTCTTAGGGCCGCATGAACATCCCCGCTGGGAAGGGGATCGCAGGTTGAAAGAAAGCTTCATATTCTGAGCTCCAGATATCTGCATTTCACGCTGTCTCCTGTGCGCAAGTATTCCTACTATTCTTCACTATGAACTTGAACAGCAGGGAGATGTACAAACCGCATTTTCCAGCTTTTTCTATGATTCCTGATGATCCTTGACGCTTCTCTTCAAAGTCATTTTTCTTTCTTCAAAAATAATGAAAACGCTCAATGCTGTATTAATTATTTAACCTAATAATGCTGAGCATGCTGCAGATGAGAACAAATGAGTATTTAAATACTTGAATTTTTTGGTATAGGGGCCTGCAGGATCGCGAGAGTCGGATGTGCGTACGGCCATTGCGCCGCGCACGTCAGATGTGCGCCCGACGACTCAGGTAGGCGCCAGACTTGTCCTGTTGAACAGGTTCATTCGGTTTACCACCTTTGTTCTTGGATAGTGTAGTGATTTGACCTATGAACCGAAAGAACCGGCTGAAGCGGATTAGCCTGGCACCTGCCTTAGTGACATCGGACATGCGCGGCGCAATGGCCGTACGCACGTCCGACTCTCGCGATCCTGCACGCCCCTATAAACTCCCTTTGACTTGTGGTTCATCGCAAATTGCATGGCTCCGATACATCACCTGTTCTTGTTAGCATGCTACGCACTGTTGAGCTAGATAATCTGCACAACTTTGGAAGCTTTTTGTTAACTTCGGAGAAAAAAGAATGACTTTGAAGAAGGACGCCGGGATTATGGGAACATACAAAAGCTGGAAAATGCGGCTTGTACAGCTTCTCGCTGCTGTCAATGTGTTCATAGTGAAGGATAGTACGAGTACTTACGGGTAGGTAGACAATAAGAAATCCAAATATCTGGAGCTCCAGAATATGAGGCTTTCATTTAAGCTGCAATCTCCTCCCTGCGATGATGCTAATGTATGCGGCCCATAGTTTAGTTTAGAGTTACAGTTTTTTTTCTCTTTTGACTTGTCCCTCGTCACAGGTTTAATGATTCTTCATTCGAGATAATTTTGGGTGCGTTCTCAATTTCACAACTTCTTTCGCTCCACTTATTCTCAGTCAATGACTTTCAATGATTTCGATGCGCTATTTCGTCTATCATATTCATGAATTACTAGTATTTGTAGATCAACTTGTTGCTTTATCCATAACAGATTGCACATGAATTGCAGAGTTATTGTAAGGGTTTAGCAGAGGGCACTGATAATTTTCGAAGCTGTGGCGCGAACATAAGCTGCGACTATAGCCGTGCGCCGCAAGATGCCGCGGCCTGGGTGTGATATAAAGGAAACCAGCACAAATATGAACTGGTCAAGAAGACGTCAAAGTCTAGGAGGAATGGCGAGCTGCATGCGCAGCGGCGGTGCGTGGGAAAAATCTTGCTAAAAATATCAGCAGTCAATCAATTTTCCCAAAAATGCCTCGGCATCAGCTGAAACCAGGGGATTTAAAAATGAAGTCTCTCTTCCGAAAATTTTTCACGAAATCCTTTTTGACCTGTTTTGGTCCCTTCACTCCTCTCCGTAGCTTTTTGCCCTTTATTCTGGGCGGGACTGCTGCCCAATTCAAAATAAAGGGGAAAAAACCAGAAAGCAAAACAGCATCCTTTCCTCATCATCCACATCCCTTCTCCGTAGCCCTTCTCCTCGCCCTCCCCCACTCCCTAGGCGACTGAGGCAAAGAACGAGACAACGACAAAAAAGGGAGAAAAGCAAAGATTTATGTTTAGGTCATAATTCGTTTCCCCTCACACGCATGCACACACCAAATTTGGTGTTATGTTAATGCGTTTTGGTTGAAAACAACGCTTTTGTTTGTTTGAGGTAAAGCATGCCGCCAGGACCTAAAGACGATATTACCTAATGTCCATCCTAAAAGCAATAGCCTAACCAGGTTCCAGCTGTGCGAGGCCTTGAGCAAGGCCCATGCACAAGTAATGCCACAATCCATGTAGATTTGGGATCTCGTCTTTTTTGGAACGTCAAAATGTATGAGGAACTATAATAAAGGTTTAAAATTGTGGAAACAGAAATAAATGCGCAAAAATCTTAGCTCTGAGCCTATACCGAAGCCCAATGCTACGTGAGGGAGGGGGGGGGGGGGCGAAACTTGCAGAGCAACTATTTTTTCATGAATTTTATAAAATGTGCTCTTCACATAAAACGTTTACTATACAGCAAAATTTTGGTTTCCTCTTTGTTAGAGTTGAGCCAGACTGCGCAGCATACGCAGCGACGCGTCATATCTTTATGTACGTGGGCTACGCTGCGCAGACAGGTCCAACTCTTACAGCCCGGAAATATTAGGTAGGGTATGTTTATGCCGTTTTTTAGATCCACAGGGGTCCCAAAAAGATGTGCCTACTATTTGATAATTAATAACTCCCTTAAAACAGAGTCTTTCGAGAAGTCTTAAGTACCGTTTTGTAGAGCTGGCTCCAACTTAGATTAACAGTATGGAACGAATTACGAATCTATCTTCGTTACTGTAGGAGCACCGTATGAACTTGCAGCATGTGGCGCCATTGTGAAAAAAAGCCGTTCAGAAAAAATAAAAATTGTGTAGCAAGATTTCATTGCATGCAGTTCAGTACTCAAATTCTTGCGCTTTTGTAGAGCCTTTTAAATGGCTTGGTAAGATTTTGAGAAATAGCAGAATGGTTGTTGTGATATACTATCTGGCATGACTTACGAAATATGTTACGGTAAAGTGTGTCATGTTTGGAATTAGCTGATCAGCCTAGTGTAAGAGCTTTTAACTCTTCTGGTCTCATTTTAGGGGTGAAACCGATTTTTACTCAAAACCATCCTCAAAGTTCCTACCGTAATCCCACAGCAATGGAAAAGATTTTTTGATTCACACTACATTGCCAATCTGAGTTGAAGCCAGTCTACAAAATGTAAATAAAGCTTCTCGATAAACTTCATTACAACAAAGTTGCAATTGAAAAGAGGCTCACCTTCTTAAGACACCTTGTATAAACGAATCGTTCAGTGTAATAATGTGGAAATGATAAATAGTGTCCGATGCAGCGTTTCTTCCTCTTTCTAGCATTGATGTTGTTGCGAATTTTTGGTAATCGTTCGAATAATTGCCAGAATCCCAACCCATGACTTTCAACTACCTCTTTTTTATTTTGTGGAAAGTTTTCATCCTTAATTTTTGGAGGAGCTTTGATTACGTTAAATAGTGCAGGCAACATGCAAGACAATGTTTTCTTTGGGCTTCTTCGACATTTGCAATATGAGAAATTTTTTAAAGTCTGATGTTCGCAAAGTCCGAATTACAAAACGCTTCAAACACCGACATAACTTCGAAATCTGAAACTTTGAAATATCGTTAATGACTAAATACCAATTTAACAAAACAAATGATTGTATACCGCTTTTGAATATTGAAATTTGAGTCTTTACGGTTGGAATGCGTTTTGAAACCAGTGGCCGTATTCATCAACGCCCTCAAGGTTAAAATTTACCTCAGCTAGCATTTTGGCTCACAACCCGTATTCACAACATGATCGCAATGAAATTATCTCATGGGTTAAGAGTCTACCTTGGAGTAGAAATGGATCTTGAAACGCATAAACCCGTATTCATCAGCCTACCTTGAGGTTAAAATTTACCTCAATCATCATTTCTCCTTCAACTTTCCATTATGCACTCAAGGTAGAATTTAATCCTAGGATAGCTAGGGTTAAAATTTACTTTGACTTTGCACAGAATTATACTCTCTTGAAGGACCTCCTTGATTCTACCAGAATCGTTTCTTTACAAATATACCTACATGTAATACTAGCTCAAATTTTACTTGTTCACTTAGTCTCTTTTCCTCTCACTACTCATGGTTTTTAAAACTTTGAGAGTTATTCGATCATTAAATCAATAGGGGAAGCATGGCATTGAACCATTCAATGACAAGTACGCATCGATGACTTGCAAATCAAGCGAGCTCCTTTCTTCGGAAAAATAGTTGTGGCCGTCAATACAGCTAAGCTTCACAGATGAGAATCATGCTGTTTGACTTTCTAAGCCTACTGTTTGATTCCTTCTCAAGCGATCAGTAAGCGATCTCTCAGAACTTTAACGGCGAACGAAAGGTGAGTTATCCTGTAAACAGGTTGCTTATGGTTGAAAGAAAGCATAGATTTTGCTTTCAGGATTAGGAAATGTTTGGTTGGGTAGTTTCTAAATTGCTTTTGCTCATCTCTATAAAAAGCGAATCATTGCGGAAATCTAAATAAATAATTGCCAATCTCGGTCGTAGCCAGAATTGAATCGAATTGAATTGAATCCAAATCCCTATATTCTCTTGAGAATCTTGACGAGTTCTGCAGAGGCAAACTGCGTCTTGAGAAGTAGCTACTAAAGGAGGCTTGCTTCTAAATTTTGTATTCATCATTGTCGCAAGCGGCGCAGAGGAAGTATATAGTTCAAAATAGCTTTCCATCAAATTTCAAACTGGGCAAGGAGATATTTTTTTGCAGCTGATGCGAGTAAAAAGTTGCTTAATCGATAGGGACCTAATTGACCTGATGCTTAGTCCCACAGGGATCTGTCGTATTCGCCCAAAATCGCCCAAAAGTGTGCAAAAGCAACCAAACCCCTGCGCTTAAAAGCGCCGGAACGCAACTTTTGGCAAACCTTTTTAAAAGCACCAGTTAGCAAGAATTTGCTACAACTAATTGTGAATTGCGGAATAAGAGCTTGTTGTGTCGAAATTATTGATTAGGAACCGTGGTGATTACAGCAAGCCAGACTTCAATCAATTTATCAGTTTTCTCAGCACTGTTTCGCAAAGTTATCACGTGCGAGCAACGATTAAGAACGATGCATCAAAGTAATTTGCACAGGTAGCTATTTTCGGGTGTAGGGCGTTAGGCGACAGACCCAATTTTTTGGACCCCAAAGAACTCCCCGTGCAAAACGTCTCCTCAGCCAAAAACAGGGGGGTGGGGGTCGGGGCCGATACATTTCCCGACGTCAACGAAAAAATGGTGCAAACTTTTGAGTTACGGGATTTACTTTGCTTGCATTTTGCACGTTTTGTCGCCTAACGCTTGCCCTCCGCTATTTTCTCAGCGGTCTAAAAACTACTAAATTGAGAAATGAGAATGTGCATGCAAATATTGTTGTGAAAGTTAGAAAGCGAGAACAGTTTTAGCCGAGACCGAATGTGGTCGGAAGATGGCAAAGTAGGACTGTCTCAAAGGATGGCGGGTGTTTTAGAATGCTCTCCTGCTAAAACACGGCTGTTGGACTACAGTATATAAACCCGTACTTATTTGTCAATTAAAGCAATCACTAGCAGAAAAAATTTCATACACCGCTAATACGTCATGGCATGCCCTGAATAAGCGTCAGTGAGCATTCAGCTGACCACTAGGTATAATTCAATCTTGAGGTAGATTTGAGAATAGCAAAGTTACCTTGAGGTTAAATTCTATTACTACTGCTACTAATTCTATTACTATTACTACTAATACTTTGAGGCATGCTCCCAAGGTAAAATTTAACATCAAGGTTCGTTGATGAATACGGCCACAGAATTACAATGATTTATTCTCGAATTCTTAAGAAATCAAGGCAAAAATGCTTATCAGAAAGAAAAGAATAATCTACCTCGAATGACACCCTAGCTTCTCGGTGTTTGATGTTCAATGAGATTTGAAACACCAAATATGGAATCTGGTAGCATGAAAAAGAATCTTGAAATTCTTTCATGGCTTTCTTCTTGATATCTAAGCACTTAATCGATTTGTGATTTTGATTCTGCGCCAGACAGTTTTTGTGGTGGGCCTTTGCTGATTTGACTTTATTTTGGCTTTCTAAAATCTCGCTATGAAAGCGAAAAAATTCACTATTTTGCATTTTCTTTACTCTAGCCAATAGTGATTGAAGCTCTTCAAAAAGTTAGAAATATAAGACAACAGCTAAAACGAAAGTAAAAGTCATGTATTGGAGATCTTAACGATTATTGAACGGATACAAAGGAATCGGAAAAAGAACACAACTGCTTGAAAGGTAAAGAATTTGCATTGAACGTTGTTCAAAGCGTTTGTCTATCTCTGTTTTTAACGATTTCAGGATAGGTCTTGAAAACCGCACAAACTTTCGGACCAGCCTAATATTAAGCCATTCGGAAAGTTTTTTTTGCTTTCTGCGCCTTTGAAGTACGCGATTTTCGAGTAATTGTATTCTCTAAGCCTGAACTTGAGTGTAAGGCCGTTGAGGAAACCATCATTGTGCGCAATGCATTTGCCAAGATCACATCTTTCTTGAGATAGGTTTAAGTTCACTGCAAAAGTTCAGATCTTGAGAAGTGAAAGCTGATATTTTGCAATGTCCTGGAAGGTTTTCTGCCATATAAACAAGCATCTCAGAGGGTCTTTTAGAGCGAATCGCAAATATAGCTGCATAAAATTATCAGCAGGTCTTGAAGTGTCATACAACTCCATTAAAGCCACCTTCGCTAAAGCTGCAGCGACGAAAAATTTCAGTGACATGTACCCACAAAATGTAGCACTCGCAGATTGAGGGCGCCTTGTCTCTGCTTTCGTTGCTCATAATTAGTGGAGCAATCCTTTTTTGGCCTGCGTTATTGGTTAAAGCAAAAAATTGACCAAGTGCGGCTACAAGAAGCGACGTTGTGGTAAATCATCTATGACTTAATAATAACGGGCTAAGGGTTGTTTACGTCTGTTTGTCTGTGTGTCTGTGTGTACGTCTGTCTGTCACGAAATTCATACAGCGAGTTCCAGCAAATGTCTTGAGCTAAAGTTTTGGTCATAGCACCTTGCCAGCATCTAGGCCCATCATGGAAAATTTCGTACGGATCCGTTGCGTTGATGTTGCAAAAATTGTGCGTCAAGCGGATCCACACAGCTCTAAGCAGGCAAAACTGAGTCCAGATTTGAATTTTTTGTAAAGCCATGATTTGGCTGACAAGTAAATTTGCGCCTCATGAATTCTAACCCAAAAAGGGCACAAAAAGTTTGCTTTTCTGCGAAAACAGCGCCAAAAAGTGGTGATCGTGTAGATAGTCGATTTGGCAAGGCTGTAACTAAAATTTGAAAAAATTTTTGCACGGAAGTGTAGCCCGAAGTGACTACTATCCTTATGACGACTACCAAGCCAAAATAAATTCGATAATTCATTCGAGTTCGCAGGTTTTCCTTTGCGAAAAAGATTTCTTCCTCAAAATTACCGATATTACGTAGAGATGCTTTAAGAATGAGCAGTTGTTTACAATTCATTTGTGATGTTCAGCATCGCGCGGTAAGTTTCAAAGTCATCATTATGCGAATATGAGAAAGGCATACGGATAGGAGTGCCAGTGCGAACCTCCGCGAAGCGGAGGTGATGCACTGGTTTGGAATAAGCATTGAAAGCATGGCCAGAATAATCGGTCATTCCAAAAGGTTGATGTACTCAAATTAATGTAATCCTGCTGGTCTTGTAGGCTATAATCTTGCTGAGATGCGCTTGTACTGTAAGAGCAGAGTAGTGTGATATTGCTCTGAAGACGGTTTGTCAAAATTTCATAACTGAGCAGACTTGCACGTAAAAGCTATGAGGGATGCCATCATGCCAATGACTCCGTCAAACCACATGTAAGAAGAGTGGCTCTCACAAAAAGAGTTGACTGCGCAGCAAGGTTACTGTTTTATTTTCAAACTCTTTACCACTCACCAAATTTTCTTATTTCTCGGTGCCTATCAAAAATTAATAGGACTTAATGGATATTAGCTAGTCAAAAACGCCTTTTAAGGCTTTATTGATTCCTCTGTGATTTCGCAACGAAAAAGTACAGGAGGAATACAAGACTGGTGACAGAAATTTGCTAAACAAAACGCAGTTTATTTAGTGGAAAAAGGCTGAATATGGAAAAAGTTGTGCTCGTTTGAATTTAAAGGCGCGTAAACGAAAAAACTTTCCGAATGACCTAATAGCAACGACGCCCTTTTGAGGACGACAGTACGCTTTAATTAAATGATCGAAAGTTACACGGGGAAATCCATCTCAGAGAGCTTCATTTGCCACTCACGTGCAGGGCACTGGACTATTCTCGGGAAATTTTGAAACGCTTTTGACACGGTCGTAAACGAAAACTTTCTGCAGTAACTTCGTTCACGATCGTAGATTTTGGTCCATTCCTAGTTTACGCAAATCAGGAATAATTGAGCACAATGGCACAATGCAAGTGTAATGAGGTTACTTCTTATCCTAGAGTTTGGCACAATAGGTGTGCACCAAATAGGATAAGGATGTGGTTCTGGAATGCAGATAGTTCTTAGTGGCGGTGGAAGAGAGGAAGAGGGTTGGGGGAGAGAGAGGATTTAGCCTCAGAAATTGGTTGCGGATTGTTGTCTATATGAGTCTTGCGACCGTGCAAGTAACTTGTTTATATCTCAACTAAGTAGAACAACAACTCAAATTTTCAAATTAATTTGAGCTCAACTCCAAATAACAATTTCTGTCAAAGGCGTGTGCCGCAACCTGATTTAGACCTTCTGAGTAATAAACTCGCTGGTTTGGGATGCAACCAGAAAATCATTTTGAAGACCCTTAACTGCAAAACACCTCTGTCACAACTTGCTCCCCCCCCCCCCCTCCGTCCCCCTCAGCTCCCTAGCCCCCAAAACAATTCTGAGACCGCCGCTTAATTCTTTTATCAATAATTTATTAAGTTGGCTCAAAAGTTCTCAAACGTCGCATTTAGTTTTTGTTTCGATGTTAGCACTGATTGGAGCATGCTGGATACCGTTGTACATAGGAAAGCAATCCCTAGAAAATCATGGTAAGCACAAGCATTATCAATGTTCTTTATGTAAATTCAGTAGAACATTCTAAAGCAAAAAATTTTGACTTACCCAGATCCATTTCCAACTTCTGCAAACGTTATGGAATTCCCCATGCTCCAGTTTATAGCATACACATATATACTTACATCAAATTGTGTACGCAGTTTGAGTTTATAACAAGAAAAACGAGTTGATTGAAAAGTGGCAAACTCCGAATTGTCGATCCTAGACTCCAACTCTGCCTTTTTCGATCCTAGGCTCCTCCTAGTTGCTCATATATCAGCCACAGCCGAGAAAGAGTACAGTCGCAAATTTTCAAGGATATACGTGCATTAGTTCTCGAGAAATAGCAATCTGAAAATGTCCGAGAATTTTCGAGCCAACCGATGACCTAATGAAATAACACCATATTTACTGTGGAGAAAAAAGTAGCTCACTAGGCCTGTATCTTGAATCAGTATACAGCTGATCTGCAATTTTTCGGATTGTGCTTGTCAGCCAGGTACATTTAGTGGATCTGCTTTATTATTATTTTTCTTACGATCACATATTCTCACAAAAAGCAGAAAAATGGTCTCTAGTATCAAAGGCAGTGGTTCGAGAAAATTGCGACTGCGGGCTTTTTACGACTACATGGCCTTCTGGACCGGCTGAGTCCGGTATTGCGCTTGAAAAGTCAAAAGAGTGCTTTTTTGGCGTTTCCTCTCCTTGGAGATTGCTGGGGATGCGGGGAGAAGGGATTCACCTCAGATTGAGCAACCGGCTGCACGAGACTGTAACTCCACCTATTTTGGCGAACTGTATCGCGATGGCAGCCTAGGCTGATCAGCCAATTGCCGCCAAAATAGGGAAGTTACAGTCTCCAGCAGCCAGTTGCTCCCATTGGGGTGAATCCCCTGCCCCTCCAGCAATCTCCAAGGCCCGGAAACTCCAAAAGGCACCTTTTTGACCTTTCAAGCGCAGCACAGGACTCAGCTGGTCCAGGAGGCCATGTAGCCGTGAAAAGCCGCAGTCGCAGTTTTCCCGAGCCACTGCCTTTAAGAAAATCGCGGCATATTACTAAGACAAGCCAGTATAGGCCACTACATAGATGAAGGCACAGTTTCATGGTGAAGCTATATTTCAAAACCGGTACCATTGCGTTGCACTTTGTAACAAGGCAGATCTTTCGAAGTAGACTTGTTTGCAATAATCAAAGCTATTCAAAGCACTATGAGAGTTCATTAAGAAACCGTTAATGACTAGTTTTCCATTCAACAAGGTCTGCTACACGGAATGATTTTGCTATATAAGCGGGAGACAATTGGAAGTAGCACCTTCTGTATCTCAACGCTATTCTATCAACTAATTTCGATTCTTATGACACTTTCAGATTTAGTCAAAGCCGGACGGCAGACCATCACATTGCACTGAAAACAGCGCTCCCACGAAAATTTCTGGTACAAGCACAGGCGCGGATTTGTTCCCAAAAAAGGTTTTCACATGAGTGGCGCGAATATTATGTGCTTGTTTTTGCCGAGCATTGAAAATTGTGAATTTTTAGCGTAATTCAGCGAAAAAACGGGAAGTTCTGCAGCAATAGCAGCAATCAAACTTTCTATCAAAATGCGGAAAGGCTAGCAAATTTTTAGCACTCAACATCTTTCGATCGGAGTTCTATGTAGTATAGTTCCAAAAGTTTGCCTCAAATCTGTTTTTGTTCATTTAGAAACAAAATGAGTCCGCTTCTCCTAGTTGTGTTGATGCTCTTGACAGCTAATATAACAACTTCGCTGCCCACCACAGAAAATCAGGCAGCGGTTGAAAGTGGAAGGTAAGAATATTTCTACAACGTCATTCAAAATTATGTAATTTTTCAGATATCGTCATAAGCGCTCGTGGGGAGGCGGAGGCCACGGAGGACACGGTGGTCATGGACATGGCCATGGGCATGGCCATGGCCATGGTCATGGTCATGGTGGAGGTCATGGCCATGGCCATGGCGGCTGGTGAAAGAATACAGCTGGTTTCTGTCTTGAGCTATGCTTCCCAGTGCTGTTGTGTCAGCGACATTCACTGATGGATTGATTACTTGAATGTGCATTGCTTTTTACTTGCACCATTATTGCATGCAAAATACCTATAGAAATGGATAAATACCTTTGGATGGGCTCAGAGATTTCGAGAATAGAAAATGTCGACATAGTTTATGCAAAAGAGGATACAAAGGCAAGAATGAATAGAACATAGAAATGATTGCACTAAAGCAAAATTGTTGGATTGCAGCAGTCACTTTGGCGAACAGATGGGTTAATCGAATCTAAGAATCTCGTTTTGACGTAATAGATTGTCTCATAAGTTTTTTCAATTTTGATTTGTTACCGCAATAACAATAATTACACATTTCTCAGCTTTTATTAGGATGCAGAGTACCTTTGGTAGAGCAAAGAAAGCTTTAGAAGACGGCGTGTAAGTGTTCGCACCAGCTTTAGCTTCAGCACATCACGAGTTAGAAGCAATCTGAGAATTTTCGGGTGCCCGAAAAATTGGAATTTTTCAATTTTATTGCCAAAACTCACTAGATCTCAAACTCGCTCACGCATATGCACTCTACCTCCACATAAGACATTCATATAATTTGTTGCTGTGTTTGTTTCTATGCTAGAAACCGAGTAAACTAAAATTTTCAAGCCTCCGAAAATTGATGCTGCGCTATTTTCACATACGTAAATGTATATCACAAGCCTTTAGAAGTCCAATCACAAATGTCCAGCTTTCCATAAAGTCCAGTTCTCAAGAAACATTGATTTTAACACGCTTGAAATTTCTCGGTTTTAAGCATTGAAACAAACACAGCAACAGCATATATGGATATCCTGTGTGGAGTGTAAGGTCGATGAGTCAGTGTATGTGCGGTGTGTGCGAACTGTGATCGATGCTGCCACGCGGGACTTACGCACAGCGAGTGCACCTCAAACTTGGGTAATTAAACTTTATTATAAAAATACTAATTAACAACTACAAAAAGCTAAGATAGTGCATAAAGAGTATAGGTTCAATACATGCTATCCGAGTAGCCTATGAGTTACCGTGAGGAGTTCTGTGAGAGAACTGTGATTTACTGTGAGAGATCCGTGAAGTAATGACTAAGATAAAGGAAAGAATGATCATAACGTAAAATATAATGAGAGGAAGGAAAAACAACATACAACCGTGAATATGTTCACTACACAATACTAACTACTTACATATGCAAGCGGATATAAACACACTTAAAGTAAGCATGGGAAATCCACTGATAAGAGCATCAAAGTACATAAATCTGTGAAATATTTGAGCCTCGGTCAAAGTTCGCCATCGCGCATTCCTCAGGATTCAAAGAACGATACGAACGGAAGTTCGTATACTCCGACCTCAGCAGACGAGTGGAGCATCACTGTTGATGACGTATTAGTCGTGGTAGCCATCGCGCTTTTTGACTTCCGCGTCGCTACTCGTAGCTCTGCTTTTTTTAGCTGACTCTATCCTTGAATTGCGTGGTTTTGCCTTCTTGCTCCCGTACTGTGAGAGATTGTCTGTGGGGATCGTCCATTTCGGTAAGTTTTCGGTCCCCTTTTTCCATCCCTTCGGATCTGGAACTGCTCTCTTGGGCGTCGTCGAGTCAACACTTTTCGTTTTTGTAAGCGTCATCCTGGATCCATTGGAAGCCATGGCGAGCACTCCGAGCATGTAGCATAGCGTTTTCCTGATGCAGCGCATAATCCTCTCGTAAAACGCACCCTGCCACGGTGCGCAAGGGGTGACATGGCTCTATCTTTTTCTTCGCCGTGCTACTCCGCTTCCTTCCAGAAACATCTTATTCACTGTGCTGTTCTCGTTTTCGGGCTCGCCTCTGGGCGCTTCCGCGATTCTCGTCGGAACTGCTGTCTCCCACGTCGCTGTGCTCTGCTTCGCTTTTTGAAGGGTGCGTAGAACGATACGAATGGAGTTCGTATGCTCCGGCTTGTCCAACGAAGATGCGCTTGACTGAATGCGGTCGTCCCGTGTTATGCTGCTTCTGACATTTTTTTCCCTTTACTTCGTATCTGCGTTTGTTGCGTGCAGAAAACTAGTTTTCGATCCTTTTGGTGCTGTTCGACTTCTGCTCTTCCGTCCTTGGGGTCTGCTGGCTTTTCGTAGTTCTCTTTCTTTCTGTCGAAAATAGCGCCGTTTACCGTGCTCTTTTGATATCCGTAAAAATTCGCTTGGTCTGCCTTTCCTGTGCTCCTTTGAAAGCTGATTTTCTTTCCTTATCATTATTCTGCTTTTGCACTCTGATTGCTGTGTTTGAGCTTTTTTGCGAAGTCGTAGAAGACATTCTCCTTTGTCTGCAATTCTTGACATATCCTTCTTTCGCTTGGTCCTCTGTCTGCATAGTCCTTCCTGGGGTTTGATGCTCCGTGTGAGTATTTATACTTTGTGCCTTTTCGTGATGCCTTTTGATTTCTTCTCGGACGGTTTTGAATCCGTTCTCCATTTTCTGCGTAAGGGTTTCGAAATGCTGATTCATGATTTGCATCCAGTCTCGAACTTCGTTGTGCTGTGGTTTGGAGTTTGAATGTTTCCACGATCCTTCTGTTTCTTTAGGATTCAAAGAGCTAACGACATGTTTCCGCCTTAGCAGTAGGGTTGTAGCAGTTCTTGGTACAAAAGTTTTTGAAGCTCCTTCATCGATCGGAGAAGTGCCCTGTGCAATTTCTTCCTTCTTAGACCTGGTCGCTGCATGCTGGTTTGAATTGTCACAACTCTTTGGTTCCTGTGGCGTGCTTCCCGTGCATATTGCGGTGTGGTGCCCTCTACGACATTTTCTACAGTTGCCGCTCGAGCATAACGCTACTCTGTGATCAGCAGATCCGCAGTTTGGGCACCTGCGGGAATCAAGAAGAAACGTTTTCTTTTGTGCTGCTGTGGGGATGGCTGGGCAGAATGTCCATCTGTGACCGCTTCTTCCACAGCATTCGCAAACTAATTCCCATCTATCGTTCCGTCTTGAAGAGCAATTCCCTGGGTGTCCTTTGATTGAGAGTATATCGTTCAGTTGCTCTTCCTGTGAAATGACGTTGTTGATGGCATCAAGCCATTGGGTCAAGGTCCACTCGGACCTGTGTTTCTCCTGATATCGCAGTCTTTTCTCCATGGCTGCTCTTCTTATGCGTGCATGAAACTTTTGCACAAAAATTTGTATCGTTAGTTGGTTATTGAGCTGCTCCTCATGCTCTTCTAACTGTGCTGCGATCGTCGACAGCTTGTCCCACAACTGTCGCTGTTCCGTCGTACTGGGTCCCCTTGCAACACAGTTGTGTAGGCTTCTATTCAACTCTAAGAGATGCCGTCCTTATTGCCATACCTCTTGACGAGGTGTTGAATTGCCTTGTCGTAATTATTTGCTGAGACGAAGAATCGTGAGACCGATTGTTTCGCTTCCCCACTCAGAGATGCCAGCAAATAATTAAACTTCTGCAACTGTGTTAGGCTCTGATCGTGGACATTGGCTTTGTATAGGGCCCAGAAATTATCCCATTTCCATTTTCTTCCTGTGAATATTGGGATAGGGATTGTCGGGAGTTTGTTGACTGCAGCTAGGCTTGTGGTGCCGTCTGTGTCAACCCCGACATTATCTTCCTGGGTTTCTTCTAACCGTGTCCTGCGCTCGTGCAGTTTCATTATTGTTGCCTGGGTCATTTCTATATACTTGTCCTGGTGGTCCTCCTCTTCTTCTGTGGTTTCTGGAGTTTCATCGAAAGCTTTAGTTAGCTTTGTCAATGATGTTTCGAGAAGCTCGATATACACTCACAGGTTCGTATTCTCCTTGCGCTTTCCTTGACTTGTGCGTCTGTGAGCGCTTGAATGGAGTCTTGCAGCCAATCCATTGCTGCGTCATTTCTTTTAGTGACGAGTCCTTTAAGGCATCTTACTGTGCTAGCCATGGCTAGTTGAGTTAGTTGTGTGAAATACTCTGACTCGTTGTACGGCAACTGTGACTCTTACTGTGAGGGACCTGTGAGGTGACTGTGACTCGCTGTGCAATAGCTGTGCCAAACTCTGTGAGGTGCCGTGAGTAACGTGCAAAATGTTAGTCGGAAGCGTTACTCGAATGTAACAAATCGTACCTCCGTTTGGCCGATGCACCACTTGTAAGGTCGATGAGTCAGTGTATGTGCGGTGTGCGCGAACTGTGATCGATGCTGCCACGCGGGACTTACGCACAGCGAGTGCACCTCAAACTTGTGTAATTAAACTTTATTATAAAAATACTAATTAACAACTACAAAAAGTTAAGATAGTGCATAAAGGGTATAGGTTCAATATATGCTATCCGAGTAGCCTATGAGTTACTGTGAGGGGTTCTGTGAGAGAACTGTGATTTACTGTGAGAGATCCGTGAAGTAATGACTAAGATAAAGGAAAGAATGATCATAACGTAAAATATAATGAGAGGAAGGAAAAACAACATACAACCGTGAATGTGTTCACTACACAATACTAACTACTTACATATGCAAGCGGATATAAACACACTTAAAGTAAGCATGGGAAATCCACTGATAAGAACATCAAAGAACATAAATCTGTGAAATATTTGAGCCTCGGTCAAAGTTCGCCATCGCGCATTCCTCAGGATTCAAAGAACGATACGAACGGAAGTTCGTATATGGAGTGTGTTTGCTTGAGCGAGTTTGGGATCTGGTAGTTTTCTTTGCGCGAAAATATAAGAGATTTTCAATTTTCGGGCGTTTCCTAAGTTCTCAGATTTCGGCTTCTGACTCGTGATATGCTAGAGCTGGTGCGAGCACTTTCATGTCATCTCACAGAGCGCTTTGCTTTATCGAAGAATACTTTGCATCGTAGTAAGAACTGAGAAATGTGTGATTTACTGCGATATAAAAAATCAAAATAGAAAAAACTTATGAGAGAACCCAATAGATTATATACTAGTGCTTGTAAGCCGCGAAATTGAACAATGAAATTTTTAGCTGACGTTTCGGCTGAGCGCCTTCTTTAATCTGTGATGAACGAAAAGATCTGCCACTAATCCATTGATTGTCTCTGCAGCTTTACAAGTAAAGTTGTAAGAGTTCTCTACCTGGGAAAACAAATTTGAAGATTCTTGGGATTTTTTCAATAAAAGAACATGAATACTGTACTCCTTGATCTAAGCTTTTTTGAAGCTTCACGCAACGGAAAAGCTCAAATATCTCATGCTTACGTATATAATTTCTCGCAAATGCTAGTTCTTCTTGACTTTTTTGGCTTTTTACGCGAACGATGACGTGAGATTAGATACAATGTCATATGATTATTTACATTCATCCTCGTCTCAAATTACTCAAAATTTCCGGAAATCCTCGCCACAAAGTCATGTTGAATGGATTCTCTCTCGCGTTTTGCCTTGAAATTTTACTAAATTTTCTTATCACTGCTCCATAAGCATTGTTTAGCGGATTTTAGAAATATTAAGGAGCTAAAAATCCTGTTTGATAGGTGTAGGTCTAACCACCTGTGTACTTTGGAACACTAATCAAAGAGAAGTTTTTGTTAGGAGGATTTTTTGGCAGATTCATCTGATAATTTACAGAACAGAGAAGGCTCACTAGCTGGCATCCCCAGTCCAAACTCAAGTCACGGGCTTTCCTAAATCGAGAGAAGACCGGCAGCGCTTTTTATTAGAAAAGAACCTGTAAACCTTACGCATCGAAGTCGAAGTCAGAATTTGGGCTCACGTACACGAAAAAGACTCTTCACAAAAACTCTCCAACACAAATTTTGCTCCTCACACAAGAAAAATATGCATGAAATCGTTTCACCCCCGTTCAAAACCGAGTTTTTTGCACTTAGTAGCTAATGGCTGGTTAAGAGTCAAAGCGTGCTTAAAAGCATTTTCATCATTTTAACATGAATAGCTTTTATGCAAAACCATTATGTCTTCCTTTACGCTTTTCAACACGAGTTCGACATTCTTTCACAGTACAGGCGTTTTGAACTCAAGATTGCGTTCACTTTTCAAACAAAACTCAGCAAAAGTGATTCGTTTTATAACAATGTTTCTCCCTATGTAGAGGTGATTCTGGACAATAATAATCACTTAGCCATTCTATAACCCAGCACATTCTCCTGATAGAATTAATAGCAAGACATCCGATCATTTGTGCGAGCTTGTGAGCCGGCATCAATCTTCAACAACTTTCGCAAAACCGTTTAGCTGTGAAAAGTTTTCGTTTTTCAAATTTTTTAGTTTTTCAAAAAGCATCATTAGTGAGAGCAATAGGGTTCACGCAAAAAATTGCAAAAGTCTTATAGTTTTATCATGCATATTTTTTTCTTCATAAATCTCTCTCGTTCATACCTGATCTATTTTCACTCAACCTACTAGATTGTCAATTAATTATGTCTCCTATAAATCTAAATCGCAAATAGCTTGAAGAATTACCATTTACAAAAGCGAAAATATTCGGCCACTAGTGTTCCATCGCCCATTATTCCACATCATTTATAATAATCCGTATTTAGGTACATAAGCATCAAATATGGTAGATTATCGCACGAAGTATATCGATAAATGAGTTCTATTCATGGTAAAAATTGAAAACGGTAATATATGGCACGATGCTGGCTCATTAGTCTAAGTTTGTGGTTCTCATTTGCTTGCTTTTTCAATTTCATTTATGGTTTCCGTTTTTCATCTACTGCTCATTCCTGCAGTATGTACAGCTTTAACTCCTCAACTTTTATCTTGAGATTGCCTTTACTCTTTTTAGCGTACCAGTCTCATTTTATGGGTCAGAAGTAAAATTTGCCTCTTTTTTATGCTAATTCATTCCCTGCCCCATTCCCCTACTTTGCAAATGCATGGAAAAGGTCTGGATTTCGAAAATGGCATGAGAAACTTTGAAAGTGGTCTACAAGAAAGAGAAATAGTGCGAGTGACTTGCATTTTTCTTTTGATGACTAATCTATATTTGAGAGATTTCGTGAAGTATCAGGCCACAGTCACTATTAAGTGTTTGGCAGTTATTCAAAAATCGTAACTCTGGGAGCATCGCAATTCAAACTCTGCACAGTTGGAAACAGTTGATTATGAAACTTATACCAACACTCACTCCGAATTTTATCGGAATTTTTAGCTCTTTGGCAGCCCAACTTGAAATGACTACCGCCGAAGTAGAATTCTCCTTCTTTTGAAGTCACAATGAAAATGATTTCCTCTATCCAGCAAAATCAAAATAATATAAATCTGTCGAGATAACAGAAAATTATGAGTTTACAAATGGAGCGACGGAACTTTTGCACCAACCTATTCAATGGTGTCGCATATGGGTAAACATAACAAAGTCAATAAGGAAACTACTCGGGAGAGCAAGGCAAGCTTTACAAGGTGAAGTTCAAACATGTGCAACAAGTTTGATTCATGTCAAGTAAAAAGCCAATCGTTGAAAGGGTCTAAATGCCTGAAAATTGGAAAAAATCCTAGAAATCCTAGAAATTCTTTCCACGCATGCACTCTCTACGCCAGTTGCTCGTATGCACATTTCCGCATTTTCCAGGGCTAGAAATCGAAAAAACAAAATTTGGCATGTTTTTGAAAAGTACTTGCGCTTACTTGTTGGTGTTTCATGTAAACCTTCAACAATATTTATATGATTTTTCGATTTCTTACAAGCGCTAATTTTCAGGAAAAATTTCTGAAAAACGCGGCATGCATACATTTGACATTCGTATCTCCCATTCTAGGTATGGAAAAATTTCGGCAACTTTTGTGAACGTCTTATGTAGAAAATACATGCTAAGCATATTGGAGGTCAGAATTTTATGGACGAAGACACGATTTTTGGGTAGTTAAAATTTTTTATATCCCAGTTTCAAACTTCACGGAACAAAGTTTATGATGATGTATGATGTTTGTATACCACCTTATAGAGCTTGCTTTGCTCCACATATGGTATATACCTTATTGAGATTCCTTCTTGCCCATCCGCTGCGATAACATGTGATTTGATATTATTTTCAGGACAACTCAACAATTACGTAGATAATTAGCACGTTGTCATCGTAAACCACGTTCTCATACGAAGAGGGTGGTCAGGCCCCAAAATAGCCTATAATAATTTCATTAGAAAATACGAAATTTTTTTGCGGGGCTGGAAGGAATGAAAAAATATTATACCTAATAACTTACAAGTAGAATGTATCTTCAATATTTTATAATTTGAAAAATTAAATCGAAAAATTGCTCGTCCATTTCTCTCAAAACCCTATTTCTGTCCGTTTATCCATTTGACCAGCACCTACTTGGTACTGCTAATTTTGCTTAGGGTTGGGTTGAACATCCAAAAATTGTTTTCCTGTTCTCTGCTTTCTAAAATGTGGCCAACGCAGAACCACCAATGTTCTCTCATTTCCATACAGTGCATAACAAGCGTATTACGTGCATAATTTTCTGTACTCCTTCCCGATCATTTTTTTATCACCAGCAGCCACACATTCGCCAGTTCCGCCAGTTTAGTAATTTAGTATAATGTTCAACACTGCATGTAACAGCTCCTAACATCATTTGAGACGCATTACCCAAAAAGGAAACATTGCTTATCTCCGGTAATCCGAATCATGATTCGGTAATCTGTGTTTAATGCTTTTATGGGGCATGTTACGGGTGAAATTGGTGATTTTGAAATAATTCACTCAATTTCCACTCTACGCGAATGGGTTTTGTTTTATCCTTGAAACCTCACCTTTCTATAAAGAACCTAAGCATAGCGAATTATAGCGATTATAACTTTCTTCAGTGACCCTTGTATGCTTTCCATCACGTCGCTTTGTAAGTTAATTATCAGTGATTCTTTTTTAAGAGTTTTCCAATAGCGTTTTTCTAGAAGAACAGAAAAAAATAATTTGTGAGCGAAAATTGTATAACGTAATAACTTTCCTCAATTGACTGCCACTATATTTACTAGACAGAAATAAGAATAACTTTGATGTGCTGACGTAAATTCACGTAAATTCTTCTACCCGCTTCCCTAACCCGTCCCTCTCAACAGAATTATGGACCAAAGCTTTTACTCCAAACAGTAGGTATGATCGAATTCAGTACTAGATTGGTGTACATGTCTTGCACCAAAGATGTGATTGATGTAATGATTTTCTATACTTTTGATACAGTCAATATTCTGCATTCATGATTCGGACAAAATCGTTAAAAAACCGAATATCTTATCATCCGTTGAGACCTCCAACATCACTTCCTTGGTTGAAATTTGTGAATCGCTAAACATCAATGCTCAAATTAGATCCAATTGGGCTCTTTACATTATTGCGACCGAAATCCGAGAAAAAAAAAAGACAGTTCACGTGTTTCTTTGTATCAGCTGATATCGTTGGGCCTGCACTAATTCTCTTTTAGACATCGTGAGAAAGTCATAATTTTTCACTGAGATCAAGGGAATCAAAGGATTTGTAAAACCAGTGAAATCCAACCTTTCCAAAAATGTTTGCCGTATGCAGCACCGATTATCGCATCTTAATTTTTGAATTTGACAGCGGTTTCGTATGTTCGATACATTTCATCATTCAGGTCATGAGAACTTTAAGAAGTGTACGTTGCGACCGCGACAAATATTTTTTAATATGTTTATTGCTCTTTACATTTACCAATAGGTTTATTGCAGGTAATTTCATCAGTTATGCCTTTCGGTAGTGAGAAATTTGAGAAATTTCGAGCCTCAAAGCTGAAAATAACATTAAAAAATCCATTTTTTTAGAATTCATTTTCGGTTTTTCGGTTATCTGAACCCATTTTTTCAAAAGGATATGACTCTTTCCTTGTACCATATTTGGTACCAACTTCATAGAAAGGAGTGTCAACCTTCTGTCACATGTCAAAATTTTGACACTTTATCGACATGTTTAACAGGTTTTACCAAGAGTTTGTATTGCCCAAGCTAACAACGTAAGTCTAATCTGCTTTTTTTGTCAATAACGACCCCATTTTTAAGTGAACAATATCAAAAGGAACATTGTTATAATAAGGTCATCTTTTTTCAATGAACGGAGATCAAACTTCCCAGATTAGAGCAGCCACGTTGATGGTTCATATGGGAACAGTTCTGAGGAATGCAGCAAACTTTGAGCCATCGTCGATAGTCTTCCCCGGCTAAGCTGTTTGAAAAGGAGGACGTTTTCAAATCATTGGTGAAAGCGATCAAGATGTTGTGGTATAAGTTTTAGATTTTTTGCTCTCATAAAAAGCAGTCAAATGTTTTGCTCTTATAGAAAACACTTAAAGGCAGTGTCTCACCAAAGTTGAGGTCACGCGGATCTTCAGGGACAGACAGACAGGGTTCGACAGGCTTGCAAAATGCAAAAATCTCGGCAACTAAATCTTGGTGAGACACTGCCTTTAAACAGCTTCTCCGTGGTCACAACTGCTCTTTTACCTCACCGGAAATGATTGTGAGAAAACATGTTAAAAAACCAGAACTCAGAACTTGTCAAGTTTTTTCTGACACGTGGCAAGGATGCAGTGCTCGTAGAATCTACTAAAAATGTATATAGATTTTAGAACGTATTTTATAATATGGAGCCCTTTGAAAAAAATTTATCCGAAGAACGGAAGCACCAAAATTTTTTTTATTTAGAACTTCTTTTTTTACTTGCATGTGTAAAAATCGATACGAAACGCACAGAAACGATTCAACTTTTTCAAAGATGTTTTCCTGATAAAATGTCAACAAAATGTGAAAGTATAGCCCAGATTATCCGTCAACGTAAGATATTTACTTTCTGCTTTTCCACTGCAAGAAAAGGCTCTTATTTTGCAATTAATAGCGCTATCTTTGGATTCAATCTGCACCGATATCCTCTTAGAGTATGAATTCACTCTGGCAGTCTCATAAAACATTCTCAACCTGCTATTTGGCTGTCTGTCATCAGGCAATTCTTGCTGATTCATTCTTTGCTCATGACGTCAATGTTTACTGCACTACTTTGAGCAAGCAGCCACAAGTACGATCACAAAGAGATCATCTTGTCAGTTGTACAAACAAACCTGCTAGTTTATAGCGCCGTAGAAATTCTTTGCTTACATCTTCATCTCGTAAAATGAAACTTCGTCGTCTGTTTCATGCAAATAAAGGTAGACTTTTCCTTGCATAACTTCCTTGATTATGCTCGAATTCCGTCCGATCTGCTGCCGTTGACACTGCCAACTACAGGACTCACTATGTGTGGAAGAAATGTCACTTGCATAAGTTTATGCAGCAGAAGCAGAAGCAGATTGCGGATTAGCCTTTGCTAGTTCATTTGAATCTATGAAAACCTTGCTAAGTATTTTAAAACTTACATCAGTTCATTCAAAGTAATATTACTGAATTGGTAGAAAATAAGTTTGTTTCGGCCTGAAAAATTCATAAACATCTTTTTTGGTTTTTTTATCACGATTTGCAAGTAATTTGAAGCTTCTTTTATTGAATATCAGCTATCTATAACTTTAGATATTATCAAAGGACGCTTATGGCCCAACACTATGTTTCTAAAAGCTCAGTTTTTGTCTTTCTAAGCTTCGTTTTCATGCAGTGGATATGAGGATGAGTAATTTGGTATTTGGAACATGTTTTCTCATCTAGCGAAAAACAATAAAGATTGTGATCTGCCAATTAAAAATTCTGCTTTAGAAAACGTTTTCTCACATTTGCGCACAATGGAATATTTGGGGTCTCTTATCTTTGCGTCTTTCCTTCATCAAATAAATTCTAAAGTAATATAGTTCATATTTCAATTCCCATTGAAGTGCTCTTTCCGGAAATACTATATATCGGACAAAAGAATCCGTTCGATTATTATCCATAAATCTTGGCATAGTCTAAATCTTCTGATTGATTTCTTTAGCAGCGTCCAAGATTGGTATGGATATTTATTTTACAATATAAAGACTGACGTTTCGACAAACGCGCCTTCTTCAGAGTCTGAAAAGTCAAAAACACATCGGACAAAAATTCGTCTGCAATTACTCTTATAGCCGCAAAAGTAAAAGAACTTATTTATTAGCCGACCTAATAGTTCACTCTAAACCCATCTGGTGATTCTAATATATTGTTGTTATAGAAATTCAATTTTGTGCTATTTGTGGATTGAGAGCTTACACGCGTCGTCATTACATCTCAAGTAAATAATCTGTTTACAGATATACCCATAAAAATGACAAATTTCAACGAAGTTGAATTGGTCCGCTGTGTCGTGATCGGTGATTCCGATTGCGGCAAAGAAATGATGCTGAAGAAATATGCTGATTACTCTGGTGTGCCTTATGATAACGACGTAAGAATGATTTCCAGTCGAATACAATATAACTGCATCTGAAAGATTTCAGAACGGTCAACTTGTGACCGCTTTCAATGGTCGAAAATGCGTGTTCGTGGACTCAAAAGCTGACCCTGGCTATGAAGACCCGCATGTTTTCCTGCTGTGCGTCTCAGTCGCTCGCCATACTAGCGTTGAGGAAACCGTCAGAATGGTATGCCACAGATTTTTAACTTATATGTTAGGTTGTCTCATAATGAATGATTTCCGAATTTCAACTTGGAATCAAGATAAATCTTTACCAAAACCATGTGCAAACCTTCAGCTACATATCGCATATTTTTTTAGGATCCTAGCTTCGACAAAGATCTCCTATCCAAAATTGTCAAAACGTTTTCCCAGGAAACTATAGTCTGAAAAAGCTCAACTAACTCTTAAATGTACTAGGAGCGTGGACTCTGCTCATTATACTGCCGATGGTCTATTAAGCGAAGCTGTAAACTTTCTAGAAAACTTTCTGCAGGAAATTGTTGCAAAAAATTGAAATTACGCAATTTTTTCAGCATTTTGGACTCATAAGACTGCTCATCTAGAATTTCCTATTTTTCTCTTATGGAAAGTGAGGAACGTCCATTCTAGCTGTTCAGAGCGAAAGTTGTACAACTGTTGTTCGCCTTTTTGTGAAGTACTAGCTGGCTTACCCGGCTCCGCCGTATCCGGACCAAACTTGGCACACATACACTTCGGGCCCCGGCGGGTGTCACAGTCCACTTTTGTTATCGATCGATGTCGATTTTACCGATTTTTATCGATTTTTTTGCAGAGTTCACCTACAGGGCTAGGAGTTGGCACAGGGGGGAAGTGAGCATGGGGATTCCGAATACAATATTAGTTTTCAGAATTATCGATTACTTTTATTGATTTTATCGATTTTTTGTAAATTTTGACATGCGAGGCTGGGATTTTGCACAGGGGGTAATCGAGCATGCTGATTACGAACAAAATATTAGTTTTCAGGATCGTCCATTACTTTTATCGATTTTATCTATTTTTTTGTAAAGTTTGACCTGCGGGGCTGGGAGTTTGCACAGGGAGTAATCGAGCATGCAGATTACGAATACAATATTAGTTTTCAAGATCGTCCATTACTTTTATCGATATCGATTTTTTGAAAATTTGAGCTAGGGGCTGGAATTTGGCACAGGGGTGTAATCGAGCATGCTGATCACCCCCCTTGGGGATGATCAGCATGCTCGATTACCCCCCCCCCCCCCCCTGTGCCAACTCCCAGCCCCCTAGCTCAAACTTTGCAAAAAAATCGATAAAATCGATAAAAGTAATCGATAATCCTGAAAACCAATATTGTATTCGGAATCCCCATGCTCGATTACCCCCCTGTGCCAACTCCCAGCCCCGTAGGTGAACTCAGCAAAAAAATCGATAAAAATCGATAAAATCGATATCTATCGATGACGAAAAGTAGCCTATGACACCTGCCGGGGCCCGAAGTGTATGTGTGCCAAGTTTGGTCCGGATCGGTTCAGAAATGGAATTTTCTATTCGGAACATACGTACACACAGACATACACACATACATACATACATACATACATACATACAAACAGACATTCAGCTTTATATATAAGATAAATAGGCCTCAACTATCATCCGATTCAATATTTTGTAAAACAAAGTTTTGCAATCGTCATACACATTTTGAAACAATTATGATCATTATGATTTATGCGAAAGTGAATTCACGGTTTGGCGCACGTCGCCCGCGGAACTTGCGACATTTTAGAGAGTTTTGCGCATCCTATGATCTGCACCTTTCT
>CATQJL010000316.1:35569483-35587090 GCA_958299035.1 Cylicocyclus nassatus
CCTCGTCTAGAACTCTGCACCCCTGTCACAAACATGCTCTCTTATCACTTTTCCGCCACGAGCGTGAGAGAGGTGGAGCTTTAATCGCTAATAAAGCGTGCGAAAATGATTATATAGCATGTTCGCGAAAGAGGCGAGTCCATGCGAAGCGCTCACGGGAGCGGAGACGCTGGTCCCGACTCTGCAATTGATAAGCCCTCTACGTTTATTGGAAGCAGCATGATATTTTCGTGATTTAATGTTCATTTCAAAATTTGGTTGCAGATGGATTATTAGTGGCTGGAAAATAAATCAATCCGAAATAGCTCCCAGATTCGTGTGAAGGCGAGTTGCGGACATTTCCTGATCATAAGGAATGAACTTGTTAAACCTCCACGTTATAGGATTGCTTTTCGTACTTTGTCGTGCCGCCGCGCTTTCAGTTGGCAAGACTCACCTCCACACGAACAAGTCGATAATAATACATTGGTATGTAGGCCATACATACTTTTAGTTAGAACCTGTACATGTAGATGACATGCCAATTATTTCTTGTCGCGTGACAGGAGGCTGACATTCCTGTACAGATGGGACCAATTAGTATGTAAGGAAAAAAGCATAATCTTTTTTTAAAAAGTTGGGTCCTGAAAGGTGCCTGATTTTCTTGTAACTGACGGGATGTGAGAATTTTATCGCGACTTTCCCTGAAAAAAGGCTACCACTACTGCGGTGGCGACTCCTGTTGGAAGAAAAACAACTCTAGGTTGGTTCTGTATACTGTTTAGATACAACTCGACTTTTTTGCTCCATTTGCTAGCAGCAGTCTTTGCATCGTGTATGCATACTGCTCTATCAAAGCTCGGTCATCTTTGCAAACATAAAGATGCCACCCTTACGCTTTAGGGTACACCATAAGCATGGCTAGCCTCCAAATCTCGATCGGCCAAGTCCTTGGCACTTTTTGCGCAAAGATGGAACTCATAAAATGGAAGCTTGGGGTCATGCAGAAGTGGACGCATTCCGATACGCGTTCGCGCAAATTTGAAACCATAATAATAAGAAAGATAGTTTTTTAATTTGTTTCTCCGTTTCGTCCCTTTCCTTAGACGGAGTTTTGAGATCTAGACCCTCTCCGGGACTCTTCAGTAAGGAGAGAGGGTCTAGTTTTATTTTCCAAAGAAATTATTTTGAAAAAATTGTAAAACTCAACTTATACTCCGATTGTCGTCCAATTCTTCTTTTCTGTCGTGTGATCTTCTGTGTTGCAAAGTAAGAATGGACTTGTCTTGACTTGTTTATTTTCATTGTATTATCATTTATGTTGAATATATCATTCAAACTTCGTTTCATATATATCGGTTGATACAATTTATGTTTATGTTTTATAATATATTATTTTGACTCGGTTTTTTAAATTCATCACTGAATATATTGTATTTATATAGTATGAATGGATTTCTATTTAAGCATTTGAAAATTGATGATGATATTATATTTATGTCATATTCATTTTTAAGTAGTATATCTCTGAGTTGTGAGATTTTTTGCAGAAAATCGTTTAAGTATGTACATGTTCTTGCTATTCTGAGAGTTTCTGTATATATGGTTGCCTTTTTAATGTTGAACGAGATACTAGATGTAGAATGTATGAATCTTTTAACGTTAAAATTAAAATAGTCAGTTTTATTATATAATTTTGTAATCAATTTATTGTTTATTATTTCAATGTTTAGGTCGAGATAGTTACAGGTATGAGTACTTAAGTGTGTAGCTTCTATTTGAAGTTTATGCTCGTAAATTTTTTTGACTAACTTGTGGATAGTATTTTCTTCTATGTTATGAATAAGTAAAAGGTCATCCATATATCTATAAGGTATTATTTGGAAATTGTTTGTGATATTTTTTATAGAATACCTATATTCGTACCAAGAAAGTGTAAGATCTGCTAATAGTGGGCTGAAGTTACCACCTTGAGGAACTCCAACTTTTTGTTTTAATGTATAAATGCTGAAGCGACAGAAACTATTATCTAGAATATAGTCTACTAAATATAGCAAATCTACTAAAGTATAAGATCTGGATTTTGTACTCAAATGTGTTGTATCGCTGCTATAATAAATGTTATTGTTTCCATTGATTATAATGTATTTTTCATTTGCATTGTTGAAACATAGTTGTAAAAGTTCTTTTATATTGGATTTTATAATATCGTGGGGTAGGCTTGTAAACATATTTGTAAAATCAGCAGAGAAAATCTTCATATTTTTCATGCTGATATTTGTTAGATTTTCGCTGATGTTAATGTTATCTATAGCCCAGTATCCGTTAAAATTGTGATTTCTATTTTTTATAGCTTGCAAGTATTTTTTGAAATGACTTTTAATGAATGTGAAAATCATTTTCAATTCGAGAGCTAGTGGTTTTATACTGCTATGTGTAGCACCAGTTATGAATCTAAATTTGGTAGGTGTTTTGTGTAATTTTGGAACTGCATATATGAGAGGAATGTTGTTAACTTTTTCTAAATGTAATTTATTGATATTGCAAAAAATTTTGTGTCTTTCGATAATTTCTGTATTATTTTCCATTGTGTATATGTCATACGTTGAATTTTGTGAAAATTGTAAATTTGGTCCTAGTAAATTAATGCCTAGTTCATTCATCAATTTTTGTATATAAAATTTGATACATATCAGACCAAAATTATTGTTGGCTTTATCTAATGGACATATCACGAAATTATTTCTTAGTTCTTTGAAGTATTTGGAATTGAAATCATAACTATGTTTGTTTTTTAATCTTGATTTGTAAAGAAGTGGTTTTAATTTATGTAGAAATTTTTTTGAAAGGTATTCTTTTATGTTAATGAGTTTCTCATTGCTTATTTTGTATTTTTTGATATATGTGTTCATAATCATTTCTACAGTTGCCTGTATCCATTCAAGTACTTCTTTTTTATTGGTGCTTTGTTGTAGTCTATATTTAGTGCCTTTACTCATTATTGATTTCAAACGCTTGTCTTTGATTATATCCAAATTTCCAGTAATTATATGTCCGTGGTTGCTGTCAATAAATTTTTCTTTATCAGGTTCTTTGCAATTGCATTTTTCTGATAGAATTTGTTTTAATTTATCTTCGTCAAGTTTATTAAGGATAGAATTGTAGTTAAAAATTTTTTGTGATATTGGCTCTTTATACATGTATACCAGTCTGCAGGGATTGTATTTTACATTAGGGTTTTCTAAAAAGTTCTTTATATAAGTGCTATTAATAATTTTATTCAAATTAACTTGATCTAATATTTGGTGAATGTATTCAACTTTAACATTTATAAATTTAGTATTTGATTTTTCTTTTTTGTCATTATGAAACATATATTTACACAAAATACTCAATGTAGTTAATTTTTTATTTTGTTCTATTTTGTTTGTAAATTCGGAATCAAAGGATGCCATGATTATTTGTTTTATGAAGTTTTTCTTTAAAGAATGAATATATTTGAAAATGTCATGATGGGTGATTGTATGGTTGATAGTATCAACGAAGATGTCTAATGTTTCTTTGTTTTTATTCTTGTTTCTATTTTTGCTGCGTATTCTGTCTTTGATGATTTTTAAGCTGTAGTAAGGGTGGGTGTCTTTATGTAAGAGAGGATTATTGATATCAGATATGTTTCCATAACCTTTTATGTTATCATTCAATCCGAATGGGTATGCAGTATTGAGCAATTTAATCCAAAACAATTCTTTATTCATTAATATAGTTTTATTTTCGTTATTTTGAAGACTGTCTAGTATTTTAATGGTTATTTTTTTGTTGCAACATGTTTTGAAATGATTGTATAGAAAGTTGTCTATGTCATTCTTTTTTGAATGATAGATGTGTTCTTTTATTCTATATTTAAGTTTACGTGTTGTCATTCCCACATATTGCTTATTGCATTCTTCACATGTGACACAGTAAATTACGTTGCTGTCTTCGCAGCAACTATTTTTCTTACAATAAGTGTGAATTTTCAATCCTGTTGAACTACTTATTATAAATGGACTATGATCCATTAACTTGCAAACAACACATGTGGAGCAACATGCAGTTGTTATGTGATTGTTTCCGAAATTATCTAATGTGTATTTATTGTTTATCCTACTTTTATGAAATTGTGTAAACATAAATTAATTATCATCATCGCAAGACACAGTTTTTTTAGACCACTTGACTAACTCTCCAGTCGGCAGGTCCTTACCCTGGAGAGTTTGGGAGATAATGATTCGGCAGGGCTGCTGCCAGGGTTCATGACAGACCCTATTAGTGTTTAAAGAATTTTTTGAATCTTAGTTTACTTTTGAATAAACGGGACCTACGGAGTCGCAGGAGGGGTATCCCCCACGTCCCACCGTCAACCGCTGGTATAACCCATCGTAGAGTCCCCCTATTTTTAAAAAACAAGAGGTACGGCCCTCTTCTCAAAGAATGTCTACGAATTTACAGTAAACTATAACCTTACGATATAAAATAAAATAAACTTACCTATGTTATTGATATTAGAAATAATCTAATATAAGATATAATTAACTATATTGTGAAAGTTGTATATTGATAAAAGTAGATATTTTAAATTAGTTTGGTTAATTATTATAAAAATATGTTTAAAGACTAAGTGTAATAATTAATGGGGAATATAATAAATAACAAATAAAATTAATATAGAAATTAACAAAAATTATTGATTGAATTTTATAGTATGTTGTAAGATAAACAATCTAAGTAAGATTTTGATAATGTGTTATTATAAGAAAAAAATATCTGCAGTTGCTTTATCTTTTTAAGAAGATCAAAAGTGGATAAGTTTATTATCAAATAAAGTAGTTGAATAATTATAGAAGAATCATATAAATACTGTCCGTTGATAGTGTGACTTGATTAGTCGAAAAGGAGGAAGATGAAACTGTCTATTCGACAGTGCGACCCAGTTGGTCGAAAAGGAAGAATATGAAGCTGTCAATTCGACAGCGCGACCCAGTTGGTCGAAAAGGAAGAATATGAAGTATGAAGCTGTCAATTCGACAGCGCGACCCGATTGGTCGAAAAGGAAGAGTGTGATGCTGTCAGTTTGACAGTGAGAATAGTCGAAAAAATATGAAACTATCTATATGATAGGTGTATGAGAAATGATAATGAAATAAGGAATTAAAGCTGGAATAAGTGATGTGTAGAAGCTGTCCAATCTTAAGAATGAAAATAGATTGAATGTTATATGTAGTCGATTCCAAAGATAATTTTCATGAATTTGAAGGTGCAAAGTGGATAATTGACAATTGATAGTGACTTACTTTATTTTGACTTACTTTATTTGCTTGACTTCGAATAGTAAGGTCAGAAGCAGAACAGATCATTATCGTAAGAGAATAATTGTTTTCAATGCTTGAGATTGTTTCAAAAGTATTTATATAGGTGAAAAATGTCATTTCTCATTTTAACTACTGATTCCACCAGTTAGTGTTAAGGGTGTATTTAAAATGAATATTGTTTTGTTACTCAAACTTGGTAGCTTGTTTCATTTTATTTATTTTTGTGTGCTATGATGGTCGATATTATACCACAGGATTATTATATGGTCGTCTTGTCGTGTCGACTGAAAGAATGGTGAGTTTTACAGCATTAGTAGGTAGTTTGTACAACGACACTGTATGAAAAAGCAGATTAGGCAAGTTGCAAAGGAGTAATTGAAAGCTTGAAAGGAATAGATAAAGCTTGAAAGGAATAGATGGATTTATAGGCAAGAACGTGTTAGTATTTTGAAAGATGAATAATATTATTGATTCATTATGATGATATACAAAATTTATTTATACTTTGTGATTAAGCGAAAAACTTTCAATACGAAGTTTATATTTACATACTAATATGTATTGTTGTAACCCCAGGAAACTGGGTAATAGCAACTGATGGAATGATGTCGGACTTTGCGCGAGAACGTTTTCTGAAAATTTGAAGTACTCGTACGGTAGACTAGACTCGCATGTGGATTCCTTCTGCAGCTGTAGAGTACGCATGCTGTTGCTTCAAAGATAGTAGGGTCATACAGCGACTCGGGCTTTAGCATTGTTGAAAACTTTTCTTGATTTGAGATAGGGGACTACGAAAGAGATGTTTTCGCGCTCTATCAAGTGCTTTTCGGACTCAGGAAAATCTAAGTAAGAATTGAAATGGAGCTTAGGTAGTCGGGTCTGGTTTGAGTTTCGAAAGTTGCTGAATTCCATCAGCACTGTGCACAGCCGTTAGAGTTTATTTGAAACAATTCGATAATCAAAGAAAGATAACAATCCATGGGCTAAAGATAAAGATACTCATGAGTAGGATTTATGAATAAATCCGAGGACCAAATACTTATTTGAATATATCTGAATAATGTATGCGCAAATTTATATGAGGAGATGCGATGCGCAGCCGCTGTCTGCAGAGTAACTCAAAAGCTCCATTTTACCAGCTATTTGTCCAATCTTCAGAATGTATGAAAAGCGACAAATGTGCTACACAAACAATGAAACGAAAAACGCGTTGTCTGAAACTTTCTCGCAATATCTTGTGCATAAGGCAGCCTGGCACAAGCAGAGACATCCCAGTTGCTACATGCCGAACAGCAATGGTCATTGCGAACCATATCTTCGAGCTAGATTACAATACCGCTCACATTTTTTGAAAAATAGACGCGAATGTATGGACATGTATGGGCATGTCCATACATCAGCGTCGCGTGGCCATATCTCGCTTCAGAGTGGACGAATTCTGAATCCAAGGCCACCATTCGATTCAGCTTGCCGCGGAGAATCTTCTGATCTATCGGAAGTGAGGGGAATGATGTCTTCGATATTCCGTTTCCAGTTATTTCAATTTGTTCTGCGGAGGTCCTTTCGCGAATATGTGAAGCAACGCCTACCCAACATAGAAGACTTTACCGAGAATTATTCGATAACACTGTTCTTGTAGATTACTGTGCGTTAGAAAATAGGCTCAGACTTCTTTTCAAAGGAGATAGAAGCGTAGGTAAATTTTAGAAAAATCACGCGTTTTTAAATTCTACTCGCCATAACTTCCTTCGGAATAAGTATATTTTGAATGCGAAAGCAGCGCCTTGCTCAGCTCATCAAGGCGAATCTTCCTATATACAGCATGTCCTTGATATTTCGATTTCAGTATTCTTGCATCTTTCTGAGGACGTCTTTTCGCGAAGGTGTAAAGCAGCGAGCATTGTCCCGAGTACATTCCGGCAAGGATATTTCGATAGCACTTTTTCTGTAGATTATATTTTCGTCCCAAATTCTACTCGCCATAGCCGCAGGAGACGAAGCTATCTTGCTAAGCAGATGTGAGTTTCGAAATCAGCAGGTCGCATAACCTCTGTGAGCAAGTTTTCCGATATGTTCGGGTTATTCCATTTTTTTCTCGTTTTACGCTCCGGAAGCTCGCCGATGGATTTTGGTCAAAATGTTGATGCTCTTGAATTGTAGGGAAACTTCGCTTATAGAGGTTTTCGAACACGCTCTCTACGAAAATCGTGGTCTTTGAGGATTACAGGGTCTTTTTGGAGAGATACGGTGAGATGACAGTAACTGCATTACGAAAGTGCGTAATTTTGGCCGCACTTCTCGCTCTGTCAGAAACCTTGCCTGCTTGCTTTTTCAGTCAAAGTAACTAGGAATTGTGCTATTACTCAGGCTCCACTCTGTGAAATTCGCCGAGTTACGAGCCTACGAAAACACGTTCTCATGAATTTTGCCCAAAATGTAAAGATCGCATATCTCGTCGAAATTCCACTCCGTGAACGCTTGTACAACGCGCTGATCAAATCCTTTATTTTTATTTATTTATTTATTCTATACGCTGTTGGCGTTCCATACAATAGAATAGAAAGCAGTCATTTGTAGTCTAACCGCAACGATAGTACATCATTAGTTTAGGTCTAATCTTGATAAAAATGTGATGAAAGCTTGTATTTGACTGCTCTATGATTATAATTATCGGAATCAGAGGTGCGATAGTCGGAGCCGATTCTCCGCCTACCTTCACTTTTGAGCTGGTACAGGGTGACCACCTTCACTTTTGGGTTTGAAAATTTTTTTGCTAGAGCTCAAAAGAAGGAAAATAAGCAAAAGGAATAAGAAAGTTTTGAGAGCATATATTTATGTAGTAGGTCGATCCAGGCAGTAACCGCCGATAACCAGAATTTCGAATGATAAAATAATGAAAAATCGTGAAAAATCATTCCATTGTTACAAATCTGCTGGCTGAAGACCTCCGTAGTTGCGACTTTATAGGTTTTGAAGGATAAGTGTTGTTCTACCAGACAGTGAAAAAATCAGTTTGATTTGAGGAGTGGCCGCCGAGAACGAGAATTTTGAAAAACCTTAAAAATCTTCTCAATTTTAGGTTGCTTAATGACAACTGACATTATAAATCCGAACTTTGAAGGTGTGTGTCGTTGCGATTTCATAGATTTTTTGTAGGGTGAGGTTTGCCCTATCAGAATATGTTTCAGCTTTACCGATCCACTGAAACATCGCCGAGATCCAGGCTCTTAAAAAAGCAGGTAAAAAACCGTTTTTCAGCTCATAACTTCTTCAGAGTTGCATAATTCATGTTGCGACTTCATAGGTTGGATTCTCCTCATCAAGAGCTTTCAAATGATATATATTATGTGGGGGATTCACGCCTCCCACGGCATATGCCCGGGGGTGGAGTACCTCTCTTCACTAATTCTCCACTGGCGGCCTCCCGCCAATACATTGAAATGGGCGGGGTGGAGAATTAGTGAAGAGGAGTACTCCACTCCGGGTTAGAGCCACAAGAAACATTGTAACTCCCACATATTATATTTCATCTGAAAGCTCTTGAAGAGCAGAATCTAACTGATGAAGTCGCAACATGAATTATGCAATTCTGAAGAAGTTATGAGCTGAAAAACGGTTTTTACCTGCTTTTTCAAGAGCCTGGATCTCGGCGATGTTTCAATGGATCGGTAAAGCTAAGACATACTCTGATAGGGCAAACCTCATCCTACAAAATCTATGAAGTCGCAACTGCGGAGATCTTCAGCCAGCAGATTTGTAACAGTGGAATGATTTTTCACGATTTTTCATTATTTTATTGTTCGAAATCCTGATTCTCGGCGGTTACTGCCTGGATCGACCTGCTTTCTTCGTGGTACGTTATAACAAACTTTATTCAAAAAAGTCCGTACACCGCTAAATTTTACTTCCAAATACGCCATTTGATAAGCACGCTTATTTTAGATATTTATGCTGCTGTCTCATAAAAATATGCTTTCAATAACCTCTTTTGCATTTGTTTTGCTTATTTTCCCGCACTTGTGGCAACGACCTGGAAGGATAGGCTCAGTCGACGTTAACGCTCCCCCCCCCCCCCCCGGTCGACGTTTTCGGGAGGTGAGTGTCCGGCACTACCACCTTCACTTTTGGCCGGCCAGTGGTAGTTGGAACCACCTTCATTTTTGGGGGAACCGGCTCCACCTATCGCACCTCTGATCGGAATTAAATGATGCGATTCATGGAGATGTACCCATGCCCCCTTTTGCCAGCAAAATATTTTGATTTTAACAAGCAAACAAGGTTTGATGGTGGGTACATTATCTGACCCCACCAAACCAGTAAACCAGTGTGAGCCAGTGACTCCAATTGAATTTCAATAAGGTCATACGTGAGCGTGATCAAGTTAGGTCATTGTAATCTATGGAGATGGCAATCATGCCAAGTCATTTGCCAGCAGAAGATGCTCTTGCAATAATGAAGCAAAGGAGGCTCGGTTGGTGCAGTAATACCAATCAACCTTGCCCAAATGATTTCGGGGAGAATCCAATGACTCCGAAAGAATATCAAATAGTTTCACTTTTTGTAATTCATTCAAGAGCAAGTCAACAAGCTGTAATGATTGGGAAGAGAAGTAAATTGATTAGACCTGAACTAACGTAATAGCAAGGTATGGGTTAGTAAGACATTTGAAAAAAAAATAATATTAAAAAAACACAAATTGATGGTTGTATTTGGTATGTATTTTGTGGTCGGATAATGTAATCGCACATGGCCAGCTATAGCAATACAGATGACGAATTGGTGCTATTCATTACTCATTCTCAGAATGCCTCAAACGTAAGAGATCAATGTTTGTGTTGATTCTGCACTCAAAAACATTCGTGCTCTGAGATTGTAAAGTATCTGGAATCTTATAATGAATCTTGTTGAGTTAGATTTGCTGTGTGCTTTGAGCTCTAGTCACGAAATAGCTTTGATATTCAATTGAGCAGCTGAAGCAGACGCAAGCACCATATTCAGTACAGTGGGAGCTGTTCGACGAAGCGAACATAATATCTGCAACGAGCGTCATACAAGCGCTCACGGAGGAATTTCGACGAGATATGCGATCTTTACATTTTGGGCAAAATTCATGAGGACGTATTTTCGTGGGCTCGTGACTCGGCGAGTTTCACAGACTGGAGCCTGAGCAATGCACCATTCGATAGCACAGTTCCTAGTAACTTTGGCTGAGAAAAGCAAGCAAACAAGGTTTCTGACAGATACGCGAGAAGTGCGGCCAAAATTACGCACTTTCGTAATGCAGTTACTGTCATCAGTGCGTCACCTCTGCTTCGCAGAGGCTCGCACTGGTTCTACCATTTAAATGCCTTACTCACTCTCGCCTAATAATGGCATTGAACTCACCGCGCAATGCCGGCTATCACGAATAAAATGTAAACAACTACTCATTCTAAAGGCTTTTTCATTTGTAATCGGTATTTTGGTGGATGAAACTTTTTGCAGAACAAACGTAAACTTGAATAGGGTTTTGTATTTTCCGTTGTTTTGGTAGTCGCCATGAGAACATTGATCACCATGAGCTACATCTCCGGGCAAAAATCTTGTCAAATGCTCGGGTAAAACCTTGGCAAATTGACTACAGGATGTCCCAAAAGTATGTATGCACTGTTTGATCGTTAATATCTCTCTTTCCAAGAAGTCTTTTGCCTTGCATCAGGTATCGTTTTGTAGGGCTGGCTTCAACTTAGATTTGCATTATAAAATGTATCACCCATCTCTTTTCATTACTGTAGGATTACGGTAGAAACTTCAAAAAGGGTTTTGAGCAATGAAAGGCCATATTTTGCCTCAGAAAGGAAACAAAACAGCCTGAAAGCTCTTACACTAGGCTAGCTAGAGTTGTTGATTCTAACTGTAAAGTTCCCAACTTATTATGATGCTTCATGGAAGAGTTATGCCGGGTAAGAGGTAGCGGACATTTTTTCAATGTTCCTAAAAAGTGCGGTTACACCGTTTAGGAAGCTTCCTAATCTTGTGAATAGTTGAGTATTGAACTCAGCGTCCATAAAAACTCTATTACACATGTTTTCACATTTTTTGAAAAATTTTGAATTGGCAGCTTTTTTTACATTGACACCATATGTTTCAAGTTTCTACCGTATCCTACAGTAATGAAGAGAGATGGATGATTCGTTTCATAATGCAAATCTAAGTTGAAGCCAGCTCTACAAAATGGTACCTGAAGCAAGGCAAAAAACTTGTTGGGAAGAGAGATATTAACGATCAAACAGTGCATACATACTTTTGGGACACGCTGTATATATGCAACCCGTTTTTTGGCGCCGTTTCTGTAAAGTAGTACACTTTTGATCACTTTTTGGGCCTAAGTCCGTGACTTGCACATTTACTTGCCAAATGCGCCTACGACCCTGCAGAAGGTGGAAATAGGACCCAATTTTGCGGGCCAGAAACAAAGTGGATCCGTTTGACGCGCAGTTTTTGAGGAATCCACTCAAAGAATCTATTCGCGCTTTTGCTTGTTGGACTTTCATGCTGGTAGCATGCGCTGTGCAAAATTTGAGCCTAGGAGGATGGCTGGAACATGCTCTACGAATTTCGTGACAGACAGACATTCACACAGACGACACACAAAAACACTTAAATACTCTTAGCGCGTTATTATAGTAGGATGAGTAATGATAATCATGTCAAATAACCACCAGTTGTAGCAATTCTAAGGGTTCCCAATATTGGACCACCCAAGCGATCATTTTCAAACATGATTAACAATATTTTAAAAGCGAATTAGCTCTTTTTGTACTGAATACAAAGTAATACACCCTATTTACCCATACCATACTGCTTTAAATAACTATCGAACTATGGAATTAGAAGCGGGCCAAAATCTCGTTTGTCCCATTTTTCGCTTCCAGCAGCACTTTTATTAGCTTTTACTCAGAGCGAACAAGATGAATCAGGTCTAAATTACTCCTATGAAAACTACAAGATCAGGCTATCAAACTATATATATATTAGGTCGTCCCGAAAGTATTTTCGCTTTTTTCAAACGGTTGCCACAATCGATGGAACAAACCTTTCTGAGAGGTCTTGGTGGCATTCGATGCAGAATTTTATTCTCTTTCTAATGGTTATAAAGCTGTTGCAAAAAACTCAATGAGCTTTCAGAAAATAACCAAAATCTGCGACACATGCTTTTTGAGATGGTCAAGTTTCACAATTTTTTAAAACTTTCATATCAATCCTCAGAAGGAGTTCAAGTAACGATTCGATAGAGTAAACCTCATAGAATGCAGTGCAACTTTTTTCTCTTTTCCATAGCTTGTCATACATTTTTAATAGAATTTTAACTGATGCTACCGATTTCCATACTTGGACAGCTAAATCCTTGTAGAACATCAAAGGAAAGCTCGGGTGCTGTTTGATGTAGCATTTTCTCCTCTTTCTAATGGGTGTTTTTTGTTTCCGATTCGTTTAGTTTTCGGGGATAAAATCATCACAATTCATTTTTTAAGGAGCCCCCAGGCTGTACCCGGAAAACCCGAAATTTGATATTTCGAATCCGTAAACTCTCATTTGCTTTATAAATTCAATATTAAGTCATATATCATCTTGAAAGCTTGAAATTCCGAGTAACTACTGATGTTTGATGCGATTATGGCTGAGGTGGGACTGCCAAAATCCGATGGCTTTGTTAAAAAATCTTTTAAAAAATTAGGGCGAGCTACGAGAAAGAGAAAAAAGAAGTATTGTATTCTATGAGGTTTACTCTATCGAATCGTTACTTGAACTCCTTCTGAGGATCAATATGAAAGTTGTGAAAAATCGTGAAACTTGACCATCTCAAAAAGCATAGGTCGTAGATTTTGGCTATTTTCTGAAAGCTCATTGGCTGTTTTGCAATAATTCCATAACCCTTGAAAAGAGAATGAAATTCTGCATCGAACACTTCCAAGATCTCTCAAAAAGCTTCGTTCCACGAGGTGTGGCGTACGTTTGAAAAAAGCGACATTACTTTCGGAACGACCTAATATATATATTAGGTTGTAACAAAATTAATGCAGGTTTTGAATTCCAACCGCAATAAGTCATACACTTCTCATTTCTAACTAGGTTGCAAAGTACCATTCGATAGAGCGAAGCAAGCTCTACAAGAAGGCCATCTTGCTTTAGCAACAACTCTGGTCCACCACGAGTTTCGAGCCAAAAACTAAAAAGATCCAACTGTCCGAAAAATTGAGAAAAATCGTAACTCAGTTCATAAAAAACCTACAAAAATTCTAATTTGCTCACGTAAACACTATTCACATAAGATATCTATATACGCCTGCCGTATTTTTTTCTCTATTAGAAATCAAGAAAACCGGAATTTTCGTGCGTTTGTCAAAGTGATGCTGTGCCGTTCCCACACGTAGTTGTATACTACAAACCTTTAGAGGTACAAACGTAAATTTCCAGCTCTCTACAAGCTTTAGTTCTCGAAAAATATCGAATACAGTTTTCGCTAGTCATGTGGTCCAAGCTAAAATTTAAATTTCTCGAGAACTAAAGCTTGTAGAGAGCTGAAAATTTACATTTGTACTACTACAGATTTGTAGTATACAATTACTTATGTGGGAACGGCACAGCAACACTTTGGCAAATGCACGAAAATTTCCGTTTAGTTGATTTCTAACAGAGAAGAAAATACGGCAAAGGCGTATATAGATGTCTTATGCGAATAGTGTTTACGTGAGCAAATTAGAATTTTTGTAGGTTTTTTATGAACTAAGTTAAGATTTTTCTCAATTTTTCGGGCAGTTGGATCTTTTTAGTTTTTGGCTCGAAACTCGTGGTGGACCAGAGTTGTTGCTAAAGCAAGATGGCCTTCTTGTAGAGCTTGCTTCGCTCTATCGAAAGGTACTTTGCAACCTAGTTAGAAATAAGAAGTGTATGACTTGTTGCGGTTGGAATTCAGAACTGCATTAATTTTGTTACGACCTAATATATATTCGCTAAACCTCTTTTAGTAAGTTAATGGGGTGTAGCACAACCCCAAAAAAGCTGTGGCTGCCACAGCTTTCTAGGGGTTGCCTTCAAAGCATTCAAATCTCTGTCTTTTCATGGTTGCTACTGCTAAACCTTCTTCTCCACACAACAGCAATTACATGCAAAATTGTTTCTCCTAGAGAAAGATATAGTCCTTTTTCTTTAGTTGTGCAAATGGAAAACGGTGCGAAAATATTGGACTACGGTAATATGCTAAGTCTGCGCTACTACGTGAATCGCGAGAGAAGACGGCAAGAACAAGTAAATTCGATAGCCTGATCCCCTTGACTTTCACAAAAGTGATGTGGTCTTCATAGTCTGAGAAACTGAAAGCGAAAGATGGGACAAACGAGATTTTGGCTTGCTCTTAATTCTAGAGTTTAGAGGTTAGTTGAAGTGGGATTCCTCATACGATATCAAAGAAGTAGTAGTACCTTCCAATGAGTGCAAAAAGAAGTGGTTTACTTACCTTCAAAAAAAAGATAACATGTTCGACGACCACCTCACTTAAGTATCTCAGTATTTGAAAACGCTAAAATTCGCTTTAACTTGGTCCAAGGGGTTATTCGACATGCTAATTACGAGAATGGCGCTCTTATGCTTTTAGGATTCTTTTAATATGCTTACCGTGCGTGTACGACGGTAGGCCAAAACATCAGTGCTGATATTTCGTACAATGGGCCTATCAGGCATTGTTGAATGACATATCGCTAACAACACTATCACCTCGATAACGACCCCCTTCTTCCCGACCCCTCTACGACCCCAGGTGTGGCGTGCCACACCTCACACTTGACTCTGCAAACAACTAAAAGAGAAAGAGCGAATTACAAGTACTTTGTTTTGATTCTCATGGATGTGACTGACGGAAAACTTACCGTCAGCGTTCCTACAAATATGTCTTCCTGCTCAACGTATGCCGATACGCTAGTAATAGTGCTTCCGATTCTTTGTCCATTTACCAAGACATCGCCTTCAACGATAAGTCCATGAAGATTGCGATGAAGTAATGCGTTTAAAAAGACTGTTTTACCAGCAGCGCTGAAATTACGACATCAACCTAACTCAGTCGCATGCTCTTATTACTTACCTGGCCCCCATAACGGCTACTACTTCACCGGGTAGTGCAACTCCACTTATGCCTTTCAAAATCTGGCGTCCGCTTGTACTTCGTACTTTGATGTCTTCCCATACTACGGTGATGCGTTCCCTTTTTGTTATCCGTTGTGCTGCCGGCTTCAGTGGTGTAGCCGATTCCGTCGTCATGTCTTTATGTAAGCAATGCTAGAAAATGAGAGTGACTGCAAAGCAGATTGAATTTACTGTCTTTTGCAGCTTTATTTGCAAATGATGTCACACTCAAGCAGCATGCTTCTTATTAATCAAAAGCAGTAGTGTTGAGTGGCGCATCAAGTGATCCTCAATCGAAGTGGCCTTTCCAGTAGCATAGGTGCGATAAGGTGAGATAGACTCCTCCAAGGTGAAGGGGGTCACAGTGGTCGCAGCCCCACCAGGGTGAAGGGTGTTTCACTTGACTTCACGCGCAATTGCGCGCAGAATTAATGTCTGCTGCGTAATGTCTCCTGCTGCTAAGGTAGGCGCCAGACTAAGCGAATATTTTGTTCAGCTGCAAAGGGCGCACAGAATTAACGTTTACGTTTTTGTCTGCGCGGGACCTGCAGCTGAAGCGGGCCTCAGCAGCAGCAGACATTATGCAGCAGACATTGATTCTGCGCGACTTTTGCAGCTGAACAAAATGGTCGGTTAGTCTGGCGCCTACCATCGATGAATTGTAAAATGTCGACCGAAGGGGGAGGGGGAGGGGGAGTAATCGTGTTCTCTCATCATTCTCCCTAATCAACGTTTTATCATTTTCAATTCTCTACCATCATACGCTGTCTTTTTTGTGAAGGTCGAAGTAGGATTGGGAACATTTTGTCTGTTTTCGAAAATACTATAGAGCAGAGGATGTGTATGCAAGAACATCTGTTTCGAGAAAGAGGTAGACAATTTTTGAGCATTCACTAATTTTTGAAAGAAAAAATTTACAATTTCTGTAGATGAACAGCAACGTCAGCAAGGAAGTTGTTTTCAGAACCATCTTCTCTTCCGCTTTCAGAAATTATATAGTTTGTCTGGGAGTTTGTCTGGAGTCATTTCAGAAAAGTGCCTGGCGAAGCTCGTGAGTGGTGACTTCCAAATATTTAAAAACTTTCAAATAAAAATTCCATAACTTTTGTAGATAAAGATCTTACACGTCGAGATGTTTAACATTGAAAGCGCCTTGTCCTCCGCTCTAAGGATAAAAAAAATTCATGACTTTTGTAAATGAACAACTTGTACAAGGAAACAGTCAACGTTGGAACCGCCGTGGGTGATGAGACTCTTATAATAGTTCTCAGGTGGAGGCTTTTTAGCCGTTGTAAAAGAGCGTCTATTTCAAAACTCTCATTATAAGAATGTCACCCACCCTTCACCCAGCACTTTTTTAAACGGGCCCCAAACAGTCTATACATCCTCTGAAAGCGGAGGACGAGGCGGTTCCAATGGTGACCATCAAGACCTACAAACCAAAAGTTATGAATTTTTTATGTTAAAAACTCAAAATCCCCAGAAATCTAGGCACACCCTCCACCAGGCATTTTTTTGAACGGATCTCAGACTTGCTATATATTTTCTAAAAGTGGAGGACAAGGCGATTTCGATGGTTACTACTTCCTTGTACCAGCTATTCATGCACAAAACTTATGAATTTTTTATGTTGGAGACTCGTAAGTGTCCAGAAATCACTAGGCACACCTCTCACTGAGTATTTCTATGAACAAACTCTAGGCAAACTATTTACTTCCTGAAATCAGAAGGGAACATTGTACTACGTAATTTCACTTAGTTTTTCTCGCTGGTTGCTGTACAGCTACAGAAGCTACTATTTTTTTCCTTCTGGAAGTTCGTGAATGCCTATAAATCTTCTTCCTCTTTTCCGATACACAAACAATTCCCGCACAAAGATTTCCTTTGCTTAACTCTACCTCACTGTTAATTTTTTTTCCTCGGCTTTTAATGAGGGGGTCACCTTGGCCCCGGTTCAGGGGAGAAGAGAAGGTGAGCGAATTCTCACACTATTGCACTTATGAGGCACGTAACATGTTAAGATAAGCATGAACTACCGATTTTTCCGGAGCTTCGCCCGGATCCCGCAAAAAGATATCTCCTTTGCTTTTTCACCCAGTACTCTGCGTTGATACCACTGCTT